>ML777945.1:1139634-1154700 GCA_009831015.1 Picea engelmannii | reverse complement strand
TCAATTGTTACCATTATAACTATAATTTTCCTTTTATTTCCATAGGTATTTATATTCCAAACATTACAATAATGTTATATCACACATTAAGGTATATAAGCTTATCACATACAACTTACATGTACTAACTAAGCTCAATATTACTACCCTTTTGTTATTGTATACCCATATTGAATCAAACAAAATTACTTTTATATCATAGGGCATAAGTATCCCCAAGTTGGTTGACACAACACCCCTACCTCAGCAGGCTCTTCGTGACCTCCCCGTCTTGGATCGTTATATTCCCTTGAGCTGGATTGACTCTTTTAGTTCCCACTGGAACCTTTACACCTATAACCACAAGTCCTTATTAGAAGTTACGCCTGTGCGAACAAGCACTAGGCATGAACCTCTACTCCACATGACCAACCAGTGTGACCACAACCTTTACCCGAAAAGGTATTTCAGGTTTCACGACTTCGCGATTTCTGGTTTTCATCTCCTCTGACTCCTTTGATCCCCGAAACCCCGAAAAGGGCTAATGGGTCTTTAGCTCTTCCCTTATGTCTCAACCATGTGACCGCAATCACGTCCTGCGGTCCACCTCTGAGCGTGTCCGGATTTCACGACTCATGAGTTCACGATGATATCTCTTCTCCCCTTCCCGAAGTCTGAACTTGCAACTTCTTCTGCTCACATTGACGAACTTGAGCTTCCCACGATATGACGATCTAGATTGTATCAGAATTTTGCATATCGAGATTTTGCAACTCAACATCTCCAAGTCACGACTTTCTACACACTTCGATTCCCGAAATGTCGAAATCCGAAATCACAAGATCAACGATTCCCGTTGATCCAAATCTAATGGCGACTATCCCTCCTGAGCTTATGAGTGTTGACAGACACTCAGCCTTAACTCCTCCATTGATCCACTAGATCTAACGGTCCATGGAAAATTGATGGTTCTCCCTCTAAGAATTTGAACCATCCGTTCAAGTTCTCAATACTCCTGGCCAAATAACTCGGCACCTCCTTCTAAACTTGACTTCTACGATGTAACTTCAACCCTCATCTTTCCTTCCAACTCTTCGAAGCCTCTATCCCTCTTGAGCTTGGTTCTTGATGCAAACTCAACGATTTTAAGGGGTCCTGCCCGCACTCCTTCCAGCTTTGCAATAATATCTGATTATATGAAATTCCTAGTTCTGCACACTCCTTGTGACAATAACTCTTCAACCACTCACTAGGTTGGAAAATTCTAAGACTTCAACTTGCCGATGCACACCTTGCATGGCTCTGTGCTACACTTGCACTTCTGTTGGTATGAGAATAATGGTATCCCTCCTGAGCTTTTCTGAGGTAAAATTCAGAATCTTGTCAACGCACTCCATGCGTACCTTCACTGCACTCCTTGCAAGAATTCTCAGGATGAGAAATAATTGAAACTCATACTTTCCCTCTCACAGACTTCATACATTCAACATGAAATCATACATACACACAACATTGAAACAAATGCATAACTGAGCATATAAGAAAACTGTAAGCATACCATTCAATATATGCAAACAATATTCCTCACAACACCATGAAATTGAGTCAAAACATTCTTATACTAACTCAAGTGCTTATGTACATGGGTTCTATAGCATCAGCTATCTACTTATACAATCTTCTAAAATCTATGTTCTCCTCTTCTCTTCTGCTCTCTTGTTCTACAACTCTACTCTTACTCTTCTACTTACAAAGAGAATAATGATACAATACATTACATACGAGGGAGCCTTCAAGAGTTTTCCCTCCTACAACTCAAACTATATAATCAAATTAAGAGCTACAACTATTTTACATTTAATACATTAAATACCTCCAACCAACAGATGAGAGAGAATGCTCAAGATGTGTGTTACAATATCCAAAACATAAATGCAAACATATCCCTTCTAGATATTACATTAATGCTTCATCCCCTCAAATTCAAAACATCCTCAAAATGCGCACTATTGCATTTCTAGTTGTCCTCCGCTTTTGTGCTTTCTTTGTTGGCTTGCTTACGCTGCTCCTGCATCATACTCCTCTAGCTGAAAAATTATTGGACTCCTGTCCATGAGCTCCTGCACCGTCTGTCCATGTTTCTATATTTCCTCTTCACCTTCCCAACTGAAGTATTCAATCGGGTGTCCCTTCCACTTTACCAAGTATTCAAAATACGTCTTTCTCCTGGTCTTCTTGCTTACTCTTTGATCAATGATCTTTTCCATCTGCAGATTTTCATCTAGAGGCATCTGTTTGACCCACTGAACTTCCTTTTGATTCTCTTCCCCATCTGCTTCATCTATTATGTAGAGATACATATCTTCTACGTTGAATATGGGTGAAATTCCCACACCATCTGGCAATTCTATCTCATAAGCATTTGCCTCAAATTTTCTCAGAATCTTATATGGCCCTATCTTTTTCATTTTCAGCTTATTCTATGTTCCCCTTGGGAACCTTTCCTTTATTATATGTGCTAAGAATAAATATCCCACTTCAAATTGAAGCTCTCTTCTGTGTTGATATTCTCTACGCTTGTATTCCTGGTTGGAACTCTGCAACCGCTCTTTAATATTACTGTGGAGCTCCTGCATCTCTCCTGCAAAATCTTCGGCTCCAACCTTCTGAACTCATTCTGATCCAAGTATATCAACTCAGATACACCTCTTGGATGCATTCCATACATTATCCTGAATGGGATTTGTCCTGTGCTCCTGTTAGATGAGTTGTTATATGCAAATTCCACTTGTGGAAAAATCTGATCCCACTGACTATGATGTTCGACTACTAAACTCCTCAACAAGTCCCCCAAACTTCGATTTACTACCTCAGTCTGTCCATCCATCTGAGGGTGATATATTGAGCTAGAAGATAGATTTATCCCTAACTTTTTCCATAGTGTCCTCCAGAAATGAACAACAAATTTGGTGTCTCGACATGAAACAATACTCTTGGGTAAGCCATGAAGTCGAACAAATTCTTTGAAAAACAGGTTTGCAATGTGTGTTACATCACTGGTTTTCTGACATGGAATAAAATGTGCCATTTTGGAAAATCTATCAACTACCACAAATATGGAATCACAACCTCTTTGTGTCCTTGGCAGTCCTAACACAAAATCCATGCTTACCGCGTCCCATGGCCTCTCTGGTACTGGAAATGGTTGATACATTCCTGTATTCTATCTTTTCCCCTTTGCATGCTGGAAAATTCTACATTTGTTGACAAACTTCTTGACATCCATCCTCATCCCTAGCCAATAATATAAATTTTTTAGTTGTGCAAATGTATTATCATGGCTGAAATGTCAAGCCAATCCTCCACTATGTTTTTTCCTTCAGAAGATTCTCTCTTATGGAACTCTTCGAGATACACAACTGATTTCCCTTGAATAATAATCCATCCTGAATTAAATAATCAATTCATTGGCTTCGATCTCTTAAAACATGATTTTTGCATGCTTCATAAGCGTCCTTAAAATCTAAATCATCTCTGTACATGTCCTTAAGGTTATCAAAACCTAAGGTATTCACTCGAAACTCTTGAAGAATCAATCTTTTCCTGCTCAATGCATCAACAACCTTGTTAGTAGTTCTAGAAATGTGCTTTGTAAAAAGAGTAAAGTTCTGCATAAATTCAACGCATTTTGCATGTTTCTGGTTCAATTTCTCATGTCTGGTTACGAATTGTAAAGCATGGTTGTCGCTATACAAAATGAACTCTTTCAGAACCAAGTAGTGCCTCCATTTCTTCAATTCTTGTATGATTTCATAAAACTCTTTATCATACATGGAATATTTCATATTGGCATCATTCAGCTTCTCACTGAAGTATGCAATTGGTCTATTCTCTTGACTTAAGACTGCTCCAACCGCAAATCCACTCCTGTCACATCTCACTTGAATTGTCTTACTAAAATCTGGCAAAACCAGAACTGGCTGTCCAATTATCGTCTCCTTTAACAACTTAAAAGTTTTTTCTGCTTCTTTTGTCCAGTGAAAATATATATGTCTTTTCTTGATTGTGTCCATCATTGGTGCAAAAATTCCACTGAAATTTCTGATTAACTTCCTGTAAAAACTGGCTAGTCCATGGAAGCTTTTGAATTCAAAGATATTCCTTGGGGATGGCCATTCTTTGATCTCTTTTATGTTCTCAGGATCCATCTTCAACTCATTCGAAGAGATTACGAACCCCAAATAAACAAGCTCTTTCTTCATGAAAGATGATTTCTTCAGATTTATCAACAACTTCTCTTGCTGCAACCTTCTCATCACTAGGGTTATATGTCTCAAATGCTCCTCCTCAGTCTTACTGAATATCAGTATATCATCAAGATACACAATTACAAATTTTGCAATGAAATCTTTCAAGACTTCATTCATTAATCTCATAAAAGTACTTGGCGCATTCATCAAACCAAACGAGATGACAAGCCATTCATATAATCCTTCATTCGTCTTGAATGTTGTCTTCCATTCATCACCTTCCCTCATTCTAATATGATTATATCCTCTTTTCAAATCAATTTTTGAAAAACATTTTTCCCAACTCAAACAATCCATCAAGTCATTCATCCTCAGTAAAGGAAATCTATACCCAATGGTGATTTTGTTTATAGCCCTTGAGTCTGTACACATTCTCCATTAACCATCCTTCTTTGGACTTAACACTGTTGGCACAACGCATGGACTCAAGCTTTCCCTAATCAACCCTTTGTCCATCAAATCCTGGACTTGCTTCTTGACCTCTTTATTCTCCCATGGCGTCAATATGTACACTGCTTTGTTTGGTAAAATCACCCCTGGTATAGATCAATGTGATGGATTATACTTATGATGGGTGAAAACGAACAAGGTAAATCATCCATCACTATATCAACAAAATTCTCTAGCAGTTCCTCATTTTCGTCTGGTAGATCATCTATCAAAGTATTGGTCAAGATGACTCTAGGTTTTATTACTACAACAAACTTCATGTCTTATTATTTATTGACTTCATCCAGAAGTTCCTTCCCATTCATGAGAAGTATAATGTTGCTTGTTTCTCCTTTCACCTTCTTGTCTTCAATGGCAGCAACATATGTGCCCTACCATTCTTCTCCAAGGTGTATGTGTTATTTCTCCCATCATGAATAACATTCCTGTCATATTTCCAAGGCCTCCCCAACAAAAGATGACATAAATCCATGGGAATAACATCACATAAGCTCTCATATATGTATCCCCCTATCTTAAATTCAACTAAACATTGTTTAGTGACTGTTACCTGATGTCCTTTTTGCAACCACGAAACCTTGTATGGGATCGGATGTGCAACTGTCTCCAATTCCAACATCTCCACCATTTCTGTGGATACTAGATTATCTATACTTCCACTATCCATAATCACCTTGCATAACCTGTCCTTGGTATTGCAAGCAATTATAAATAAATTGTTCCTTTGGATTGGATTTTTTACCTCTTTCTCTAGTTTCAAGAGAATTTTCCTCATCATCAAGGATCTTCCTCCTTCTGCATATTCTACCTCAACATTTCGCCTCTATGATTTTGAAATGTGAGCTTCGCCTCCTCTATCTCTTTTTCTATCGGGACATTCAAAAGATTTGTGTCCGATCTTTCCACAGACAAAACATTTTATTTCACCACCTCTGCCTCTTCCTCTTCCTCTTGCTCGCCGAAAAGTGTTCATGTCGGCATATTGTCTTCCTTGTGAACTTCCTCCCCTTTCTGGGTGGTTATGAGGTTTCTTTTATTCATCCTTGGGATTTTGTACTCTATATTGGGCAATCAATTTGCCTCTTCTCTGAATTCTACCTCTGTCCCTTTCACCTTGCTTTTGAGCCAATTTCTCTTCTGCCTTCAAAGCAATCTGATAAGCATCTTCCACATTTCTAATTGTCACCATTCTCATCTAATCCTGAATCTCATATCTCAGGCCATTCATGCATCTGGCGACCTTTTCATCATCACTCTCATGATGACCAGCTCTGATGTTGAGTCTGTAAAACTCTTCAGTGTATTCCTTCACTATCATCCCCTTCTATCTCAAATTCTGCATTCTTCGAAACAGATTAATTTGGTAATCTCTGGGTATAAAATTGAATTTTATCTTTTCTACCATCCTATCAGCCTGCATTTCATCCCACCACAATGCTCCATGCCCTTTCAGTCTAGTGACAACATGTTTTACTTTCTTATCTTCTTCGATATCCTCATAGTCAAAGTATTTATCCAAAGCTATAAACCAATCTAGCAACTCTTCAATGTCTAAGTTGCCTTCATACATCGGGATATCCATTTTTTCTCTAGCCCCTATTCTTGCAACAACTTTGAATAGATGTTCTTCTACAGCGTCTCCAGCTACAAATTCTTCTTCTTCGAGTCTCGCTTCATTCTCATTTTTGGATTCACTGACATCTCCAGTATCAGTTGTTCATCTCTGTGTTGTCTTAATAGCATCCAATCGAGCACGAAGTTCTCTCATTTCCCTTTCCACGACTGGATTAGGCATTGGTCTATCTTGACATCTCCTTGGCAACATTGTTTAAATCTATTCCACGCATAATTTAAATCACAACTTGCCTTATGTTTCCCTTTCTTACAGAAAACAATGATTGCAAGCTTTGATACCACCTGACGCAACACCCCTACCTCAACAGGCTATGTGTGACCTCCCAGTCTTGGATCGTTCTATTCCCTTGAGACAGATTAGCTCTTTTGGTTCCCACTGGAACCTTTACACCTATAACCATAGGTCCTTATTATAGGTTACGCATGTGCGAACAAGCACTAGGCGCGAACCTCCACTCTATGTGACCAACTAGCGTGACCACAACCTTTACCCGAAAAGGTATTTTGGGTTTCGCAACTTTGCGATTTCTGTTGTTGAGCTCCTATTAATCCTTCAATCCACGAAACCCCAAAAAGGGATAACAGGTCTTTAGCTCTTCCCTTATGTCTCAACCATATGGCCACAATCACGTCCTGGGGTCCACCTTCGAGCGCGTCGGGATTTCACAACTCGTTAGTTCACGATGCTATCTCTTCTCCCCTTCCCGAAGTCCGAACTCGTGACTTCTTCTCCTTAGATCGACGACCCTGAGCTTCCCATGATCTGACATTCTAGATTGTATTGGAATTTCGCGTATCAGGATTTCGCAACTCAAGATCTCCAAGTCACGACTTTCTCCACACTCTGATTCTCGAAATGCTGAAATCCAGAATCACAAGATCAATGACTCCCGTTGATCCAGATCTAATGATGACTATCCCTCCTAAGCTTATGAGTGTTGAAAAACAATTAGCCTTAACTCCTCTGCTGATCCACTAGATCTAACGGTCCACAGAAACTTGGTGGTTCTCCCTCTGAGAATTTCAACTGTTCGTTCAAGTTCTCAATACTCCTGGTCAGGGATGATTTTAAGGATGGAAATTTATTTTAAAATGTAGAAAGCTTGGCGAATCTTAGTAATCCTCCATATGCCAACTATAAATGTTTGGCGATTCTTTTGTAAAAATATTCAAATTTCTAAGGAATTTATATAGTTTGTATAAAATTTTTGGCTATTTTTAAGGTAAAATACTTTTATCCTATAGAATTTGGGCGAATCATTTTTAGAATAGCGAATATTTTTTGGGGAAAAACCATGGAAAATTAGCCCATGAGAGAAATTTAGCCCCTAAAATCATCCATGCTCCTGTCCAAACAACTTGATGCCTCCTTCTAAACTTGACTTCTGCGAGGTAACTTCAACCTTCGTCTTTCCTTCGAACTCTTCGAAGCCTCTATCCTTCCTGATCTTGGTTTTTGATGCAAACTCAAGGATTTTAAGGGGTCTGGCCCACACTCCTTGTAGCTTCGCAATAATCTCTGATTATCTGAACTTCCCAGTTCTACGCACTCCTTGTGACAGTAAATCATCAACCACTCACTAGGTTGGAAAATTCTAAGACTTCAACCTACCTGCGCACACCTTGCATGACTATGTTCTACACTTGCACTTCTGCTGATATGAGAATAACGGTATCCCTCCTGAGTGTTTCTGAGGTAAAACTCAGAATCCTATCAACGCACTCCTTGCGGACCTTCATTGCACTCCTTGCAAGAATTATCAGGACGAGAAACAATTGAAACTAATAATCTCCCTCTCACAGACTTCATACATTCAACATGAAAACATACATACACATGACATTGAAACAAATGCATAACAGTTCATATAAGAAAAATGTAAACATACCATTCAATAGATGCAAACAATATTCCTCACAACACCATGAAATTGAGTCAAAGAATTCTTATATTAACTCAAGTGCTTTTGTACATGGGTTATATAGAATCAACTATCTGCTTATACAATCTTCTACAATCTTGGTTATCCTCTACGCTTCTGCTCTCTTGCTCTACATCTCTACTCTTACTCTTCTACTTACAAAGAGAATAATGATACAATACAATACATATGAGGGAGCCTTCTAGATTTTTCCCTCCTACAACTCAAACTATCTAATCGAATTAAAAGCTACATCTATTTTATATTTAATACATTAAATGCCTCCAACCAATAGACGAGAGAGAGAACTCAAGATCTTTGTTACAATCTCCAAAACATAAATGAAAACATACCCCTTCTAGATATTACATTAACGCTTCAAACCTTCAAATTCAAAACATCCTCAAAACACACGTTGGTGCATTTCCAGCTGTCCTCCACTTTTGCGCTTGCTTTGCTGGCTTTCTTACGATGCTCCTGCATCATTGGTTATAAGGGTTAAGCTTTACTCTACTTAATATGTCACACTAGTAGTAATACCTTTATTAAGCAAAGTAATCTTATGCTATATGTATAAGTAATGCCAAGTGTAACCAATATAGTAATGAATATGATGGATCTATTACTCTTATTACGTATTACTAACACCTCTTGTTACACATTACAAATATCTAACTAGTATGTGATGTTTATATAAGTAAGCTATGTTTAACTGTGAATACCATTGGTCTCTATTCCAATACAATATTGTTTCCATTAACTTGATATGATGTAATAACAGAAATAGTTGTAATATTGATAAAATCTTAACCATATTTTCATAATTAGAGTGACTCTGGTTAATAATTATTTATTCATTACAAAGAGAATTCGGTTACATACTCAGGATGTGTAATTACTAAGCATCGTACTAATCCAATTTAGAGGATGTGTAACTATTGGTTGTAGCTTAAGAGTGATAGGCCATGTTGTATATGTGATCCTTGGATACTAGTAAGATTACCTTATATTCATAATAGCTTAAACACATGAACAAATACAATTGATATTAGTTAAGTATAATAACCATTACTATTAGAATACAACTCTTATACACTCCATGTCTGGTCCTGGAAATCATATAGATCTAAGGGAAATCAAACCAATACTACTTGTATTCAATAACTAAGAATGCTACTATTCTGAGTACACTTACTTGATATCATGTTAGGATAGGTAATTAACTTGTTACTATGTTTACAGTTTTAGAAAGGATCAACACCATGTAACTTGATGATATTCACTTACCATAATTAATAGAATTGGTTCATATTGGTTACGTAACTGAATAGGTAAAGCTTCTACATAGGGTAGAAGACTAACCAGCTTGATAACATTAACTGAATACACACACTATGCTAATCATACTAGTATAGTATGATTTATTTGTAATCAATAACTTAACCAAACTATTGCTCGATTTTGTTAGTTGTTGTTGCTTCAAGTTCCAGGTAACCACCAAAACATTTCCCCAAAATTTAATTTATTCTTATGTTTTGTGTTTTAGGAAGTGGATAGACCCTAATTTGGCCATGTCCATGTATAGGGATAGGCCTGAATTCAGTCTTGTCCCTGTACATGGACATGGTCAAATTCATCCATGTCCTTGTACCGAATTCGAGCTTGTCCTTGTACAGGGACAAGGTTGAATTCAGGCCTGTCTCTGTACAGGGACATGCCTGAATTTGACCCTGTCCCTATACAGGGATAGGCCATAATTTGACCCTATCCATGTACAGGGACATGCCTGAATTCGGTCATGTCCATGTACAGGGACATGGTCGAATTCGGGCCTATTCGTGTACAGGGAGAGGGCCGAATTTGGCCATGGCCATGTACATGGACATGCCCAATTATGATTAACACAAGAAGGTAAGAGTCATTATGATTAACACAAGGTTCATTGGTTGTTGTTGGTTGTTTTTTCTTGAAGTTGAAGGTAAATCTAAACTTTTCACCTTAAATTAATTTAATTTTAAAATTAGTGGAAAAAGAAATTTGAGTCTAGTCCACTTAGTTCCATTTCTCCTTGAAGAATCTATGTAAAAATGAGTTATATTTAGTACCATATAAAAGATAGGGTAACCCATTGGATATTTATGTTTTGTTCTTTTATTTTGTTTCTTGGTTACATACCAAGCCGAGATAATGTGTGACCCTCTTCTCTCTTGGGATGGTCCACGAGACCTAAGAGTAGTTAAGAAGAAGGGAATGATCACATCATTGATATTCCTTGTATGTTGGGATGATAAAAGCTTATAATTTATATCATGAGACTCATGTGGACAGTCTTCCATTAAAGAAGAACTTACCTTGTTCACTTTGACTTGAACCCCCCCTTGCTTGAGTTGTGTCCCCCTAAATTGTTGTGTGGGTTTTTGGTTTGGTTCTTTACTTATTCCTAAAGAAATTTCACCACCTTGACTTTGGATCCCCTCTCCTTGAGTTGGTTTTTTCTTGTTGAATTTTATGATTTAACAATTAATATTTTATGTTATAAAATATTGTTTGTTTAAATTATTAATCATTAGGGTTTAAACCTAACCCTAAATTTAGTGTTGATGATTGCAGCTATGTGAGACATTCTCCAGGACACAAACCTGAGAGAGAGTCATTGAGAGGGGTGTGTGGTTCCTATCTGAGATAGATCTGGAATGTATAGATGGCATCCTCCTTATAGAGAGTTGAGAAGAACTACAGATGATTCTCCTGTGTAATGCAGTGAGAAAGGAGATCTGCAAAGTTGGACGTGCATATGGATGAGCACTAAGTGAACATGTGAATTCCCAAAGAGCTAGGTCCATCATCATGAGATAGAGATGAAGATGATGTATTAGCCTCCTCTCAGTAGATAGTTGATGATGAACTCAAGATGAAACTCCTATGTAATGCAGTGGGAAAGAAAATCTGTTTAGTGGATGTCCCTATGGACGAGCACAGGTGAACGTGATCCTAGTGGCTGAGCACTAGTGAGAGTGGTTGTTTTGTGTAATGTAGTGAGCCAGAGATATGGACATCCTTATGGATGTGCCCCTAGTGGTTGAGCACTAGTGGGTGTATGAGATCCCTTTCTATATTGTTCAAGAGTCAGACCTGCATGTAACCCTAATTGTAATGTAAAGGATACAGGTCGGCCCCACATTAATGTAAAAGATAATTAATCTAGTTAATATTAATTATATTATGAGATAGAGAGGCTAGCCCTGTTGTTCCAATAAACACTTCCATTGATAGGTCAATTATGATATAAGTAAAGGTAAATCCCCCATTGAGGAATCATATGTTTTGTGTGTGTTTGGAAATTTCAGAAAGTAAATCTTCTTGGGAAAAGTGTGCACCTCTCTTGGGCACTAGTCTTCTAGGGTTTGTAAGAACCCTCTTGTGTGCTAGGTTTTCTTGGTGGTGAAGGTATTTCTCTTGAAGAATATAGAAAAGGATTTGGTTGGGTCTTCTTCCCTTCCGGAGAAGGGTTTCCCAGGATACTTCTTGTGTACTTGTGCATGATGTTTCTTTATTTGATCTTGGTTGTTGCAACATAATTGGTTATGGTTTAGGTAAAATGACAAAATGGAATGAACTTCATGATTAATCCTATCCTATTGAAAAATCAACATGGTATTAGAGCATAGGTATTGAAGAACCCCTGTACAAGGATCCAAAAAGATAAATCGTTCTCCTTTTGCAGTTCCGTATGACCTCTAGGATTTTTGTAGAAATCTGTATGACCCTCACTTAATAATCTCTTTTGACACTTTACAAGTGGACGTTGAAGCTAAAACTTGGACCAAGTTGTATGACCTTTCTCAGCGCATCTCTGGAGATCTTCAAAGTAAAATTCCAAAGATTTTGAGTTTTTGGCCCTAGGGTTTCTAGGGTGTTGAAATTTCCTGTAGAATCTTGATCTAGGGTTTATTCAACTTCTTGAAGAAACATTTCAACTCAACAAGCATTCCTTTGATACTCTCAAATTCCATTGTTGGGAGTCATAAACCCAATAAAATCCAAGGTTACTAATTCTACCTAATCATTAGGCTTTCCAAATCCAGTTGGTGAGAGTTTGAGAAGAAATCTAAACAAATGAAGAACATAACTTTAATAAAAGATAGGCTTGATGGAGCAAGCAACTTAAGCTCCTGGAAATCAAGAATTTAGGTCACCCTAGAAGAAGATGAACTTTTGGATGTGGTAACTAAAATTGTACCAGATACAACTACCAATGAAGAGAAGAATATAAGAAAGGAAGAAGAAGTCAAAGAAAGAAAAATAATCATCTAATCAATAAGATATCATCTCTTGCCTCATATTTCCAACCCAAAGACTGCTTATGATATGTATGAAGGATTAAAATAAATGTTTGAAAGTGACAACACCCTCAGAGATCTTACCTTGAAGATCCAACTTCAAAGTGCCAAGATGACGAAGGGTGACACATTTGCTATCTTCTTTATGAAGATTTCATAGATTAAAGAACATCTATAATCCATTGGAGAAATCATGTCTGATAGAGAACTTGTCTTATCCACTCTCAACAACCTGGAAAAACATTGGGAGCCTTTTCTTCAAAGTATCAATGGAAGAGAAAGTATACCAACCTTTGATCGTCTGTGGACAGAATGTACTCAAGAAGAACTTAGACTTATAAATAGAGGAGTGGAAGACTCCCCTGACGAAAATCATGCTCTTGCACTCATACAAAGAAAGGAGGAATATTCAAAAGAAAATTTAGACAAACATTCAGGGATGATAAGCCTTCATCAAACTGATCTGAAAATGATAAAGGCTTGTATTCTTGAAATTTTTTGCAAGTTTTAATTCAAGTGTGCTTATGCAAAAGGATCAATTTGAAAACACAATTTTTTATAGAAATTACACATTCAAGATGCGGATAATAAGCAACAAATAACAGTGAACAATAAACACATAACACGACAAATGATAAAGGAGTTCACCCCTCTCTTGGTCTACATCTCCTGGTCCAGCTTCTAATGGATCTTTTATATTATTTTGTCAAAGTGCTAAAATTTGTGCTTTAGATTGCTCAAAATGCCAAATAGATGGCTCCAATGGCTTCAAAACGTCTAAAAAACCCTAGCTTGGCTTTTTCGGCACCTGATTTGGCCAAAAATTGAAGAAGATAGGCTTCCTGGAAGTTCCCCTTCAAAATTGTTGTCTGTGGATCGCCAAATTGCACCTCTGTGTGTCCAACCTAGCCTCTGCGCTCATTTTCATGCTAAAACCTAGCACCGGGTGCATAACTGAAAAATCGTGCAAACTGTAGGATGGTTAGGGAACCTAGCCCCTAACCGCCAAACAGTTGGGCGTATGGCCATGTGACCGCGCAATAAACAAAAATGGCTAAGTTCAAACTCCAAGTCATATGGTTAAACCCATGTGTCCAGGCGCGGGGGATTTTAATTTGTTTGAAACACTTGCGCATGCGATCGAGGTCGTATGGAACTCCATGTGACTCGGGGCCGAGGCTTAGCCTCAGCCCAGACTGTGCCCAACCATAACACATTGCAAATTCAAATAAATTTTAAACCATTGTTACACATTATTTTCGGCATCCCTATGACCGTTAATGATGTAAACCTATCTGTAGCCTTCAGAGGGGTCAGTGGCTTGAGTTTCTGAAGAGAGAAGGGAGAAGAACTTTTCCTGAGAAAAGAAGTTTCATTTTCCTTTGTAAAAGCCTTGTAAAAAAGGAAGTTCGTAGGTTGCTATATAGGCAGGGTGCGAGAATGCCTGATTCTCGCAGGTTTCACCATAGCTAGGGTGCGAGATGTTCGCAGGTTGCTCTATAGGCAAGGTGCGAGAATGCCTACACGTGGGAAAAACAAGCATTTTCTCGAATCTTCTAGAAGGAGAAAATTCTATGGTGAGGTGGCATCCAAATGGTTTGGATCTTACTCGCTTTCATGATTTAGTGGGATCATCATAACCTCCTCACCTTATCCTCTTCAACTTATAAAAGGAGAGGAGTTCTCATGGAGAAAGTTAACTTTGGTTAGCTTTGGAGCTTTTGGGATTAGCTTGGATTCGATTGAGCTTTGGAGATTTTTAGCTTGGCTAGATGAGCCACTTTGTCAAGATAGATTGTGAATATTATCAGATCTGTGCTCTCAGAATTCTTGGAGTGAAAGTGTGTGGGGAACGAAGGATAGTTGGAAGGGACCTTACGGCATCAAGGCCATGGTTGTAATCTCTCTTTCACATTTAATATGATACAGTAATATGATTCTTTCCTATAAAGCTTGTTGTGTTTTATTGTATGATTCCTTGATCACATACATAGGTTTATATTGAGTTTATTCTATTACTATCACTTTGGTTGGTTGTGTTCTTTTGCAGGTTCATCATTGTACAAGCATTGGAGCAGAGCTAAGATGGTGATGGCAAGAGGAAGGGACGTTTAAACGGTATGTCACTCATCCCTCTTTAGTTAGTAAATTCAATATCTAAAACTTAAGGAAAGAGTCATGTTCTGGTGTGTTTTGTTCTAGATCTAGGTGGATCTAGGGAGATCAGTTAGTGTCGGCACCTACCGATTAGTTCGATAACAAAATTGGCGACTCCGTTGGGGAGACAGATTGTTTCCTAGTTAGTCTAGTTTCCCTTTCTTTGATTGCTTGTTTTCTGGTCTCTGAGTCTGTGGGAGATCCATCCAGACTCTCTGGATCTGAAAGTTCACTCAAATTTAGTCCTTTTTCAAATTTTTTCTTGTTTACAGG
>ML777945.1:1095921-1107654 GCA_009831015.1 Picea engelmannii | reverse complement strand
AAGTCTTCAAAAACCTATGCTCTGATACCAACTTGATCTAAAAATGAAGAAGACTTGTATTCTTGAAATTATTTGCAAGTAAAATTTATGTGTTAAAATGAAAATGGATCAACTTTGCAACACAATTTTAATAGGATTTACTCATTCAAGATGCATATAAACATCAGCAATAACAGTGAACAAAAAACACATAATACAACAAATTATAAAGGAGTTCACCCCTCTCTTGGGCTACATCTTCTGGTCCAGCTTCCAATGGATCATTTGTATTATTTGCTCAAAGTGCTCAAAAATGTGTTTTACAATGCTCAAAATGAAAAATAGACTGCTCCAATGGCTTTAGAACGTCCAAAAACCCCTAGCTGGGTTTTTTTGGCACCTCGTTTGGCCAAAAATTGAAGAAGATAGTCTTCCTAGAAGTCCCCCTTCAAACTTGTTGTCTCTGCATCTACAAATCGTACCCCCCTTTGCTCAACCTAGCCCACACGCATATTTAAGCGTTAAAACTTAGTACCGGGTGCAACCACACAACCGGTACAAACTATCAAATGGTTACGCGCCGACCTTTAACTACCAAGGCCCGTGGGCACATGGCCACCACATGACCGCGCGCAATACAAAACAGGGCTAAAGTTCAAACCATATACAAAACCGTAGGATTAAACTGCGCACATACATAATGGTCACATGTTATATGTCAAACTGTGCGCATATCAAAATGGTTACAACACATATATATATTACGGTGGGTTTAACCGCCCATAGCTTTGGTCGTATGCAATACATATATATAACCGTGGGTCGGGGCTTAGCCCCGACCCGATTCGTGCCCCAATTCACATATTTGCAAATTCAAATATATTAAAATGAATACATATGTTAAGTAACACATGCAGGTGCACCGGTTGGGTAGCCTTTCCCAAGGCTTTACCCTACCTGGAGGTCACGGGGTCGACTCCTACCAAGTGCAAAGATTTGAAACCAATAAACATGTGACACGTGGCGGCCATTGATTGGGCCACGTGTCACCATCCCATTCGCTGCAAACAAGCCATGTCACATGCCAACTATCCCAATAATTGCCTGCCATGTGTCGTATGGCCTGCCACGTGTCATACGGCCTGCCATGTCAGCGTCCGTACAGACTGTATAGTCAGCATCCCTTTTTTTGTCTGTTTGTCATTTTGAAAAGAACACGATATCTCTCGCTCCTGATGTCCGTTTGAACCCAAATGAGTTGCATTGGGTTCGTAATGATGAGACCTACGCTCTTGTTCGATTTGAAGTGATTCCGAGCACTTTGAATTTTTGAGAAAAAATTGATCCTCTAGATCAATATATGTGTGTGTGTGTGTGTGTGCGTGTGGTGGATTATTTTAATGGGAGAGACGATAATGAAAGAGAGAGTAGTTATCATGAAGATTCCAATGTTGGTGAAGAGGGTGAAGGTGGATTCATGCGGTGTTATAAAGAAATATAAGATTATACGCTTACACCCACTTATCCCTCAGATGTTGGTGATGAGCTTCCTTGGGAAGTGTATATTGAAGCAATGACCCTCGAATGATGCTTAGGTGTTAAAAATGGACTGAAAAATGATTTGAGGTGTTTGGATCTCCCTCGAGAGAGTAAACACAACTTGGAGATTGTTTTTCATTCATTGTAGAGCTTTATGGATGGATATCAAAAGATGTGGCCAACAACTGATAGTTTTATTGATTTGATGAGGAGACGAAAGTCGTAGCTGATGTGCCCCGATAAATGGGAAATAGTAAAAGGTAGAGTTTCAAAAGAAAATGCAATTTCAATGTTCAATTTTAAAGAGCGGCCAAAGCGAAATATGTTGAAGGTGCAATATTTTAAGCAACCCAACATAGAATGACATATTTATAATAGATTTTTGGCAACATATGGGAAGTTGTTGTGCAATGATGAGGTTCCAAATTACCTTGTTAGACTCTTTTATGCAGAGGTTATCATGGGTAAGCACCTTGATTATACCAACCTATCATTCAATTATTATGGGGCTGGTAAAGGATGAACATATGATCATAAAATACCATATTGAAATGCAGCATTGCAGAGACCTCCACAACCTTTTGGTATCTCTTCCAACAGGGGCATTTGTTCACGTGAAAAGTTGTGAGCTACATAGGATGTTGGCAAGGAGTCTAGGAATGCAATCAAAGAAAATTTAGAATAATTTTTTATGGTGTTGATGTTGGTTTCAACCGTCAGAGAGTGGAAGCTAATTCTCGAGCCATTTTTTTTTACAAAATAGATGAGGAGATAGATTCCATGTCAGTAGAAGATATTAAGGAGTAGGAAACAAATTTCCGTAATGGTTGGAAGGTGTTAATTCATAATGATAAATTGAACATTGGATTGGTATGTGTTATAGTTAGCAAAATTTTCATGGATTTAAAGATATCTTTCTTGTAGTTATGGATCTAGATACATATCATTGTATCTTTAGAAATAATTGAGTTTTTATCATCATTAATTGCAGTTTCGTCATATGTTAAATGAATCTCCAGTAAATAAGGGACTTGACTGAACAAGTTTAAATTTGGATGGGTTGAATTAGGTACTTGTGTTTTCTAATATCCACATATGAGAACTTTAGTTTTCCAATCTCAAATCTTTTGAATAATCAACATACATGAAATTTATGTTTTTCTATTAATGTGAACACATTGAACCCTATTTAATTCTTAGTTGTGTTGTTCACAGATACATATTCGTATCCCTCAACTTGGGCAGGATTGTCCCAATTCTCATTGGGAAAGTTTGAAGAGGGTGGCAGTTCACATGTATCATTGCATGTTGAAAACAACTTTATTTGTATATGAAAATTGCAATGTCGTCTAAATTATTAATTTAAAAGGAAAATGTCTTAAACAATATATAATTTATATAATGTTAGGATATGGTGGGTAAGACCGTGACTTAGTAGACCATGGGAATGCCATCCTCTTGTGTGGTTGATGATATTCAGGTTGGCACATCACATGTATTACATATTTCAAAATTTAAAACTACAATTTAATGTGTTAAAATCATTTATATTTAATTTTCAAATGTACAAATTTGAAATGTGTTATAGGGAAAAGGGGAGAAGAGAGTACAAGAGATTGGGATTGAGGAGGATGCATCCATACCTAAGAAGGATGTGTCTATTCATGATGATTCTTAAATATGTGTACATTGCACATTAGTGAGTTTTAGTTATTTTTTTTTATGCTAGACCTTTTATATATAAGTGTTCAAGCTTGTTTGTATTGAATATGCTTATTTTTTTTACTTTTTTTCAAATTTTTGTTTCATCAAATTTTTAATTAAGTATTTCCTATTCATAGAAGGGTTACTCAACTACTGTCTGTATAAATTGTCAATGCTTCGATCAATCATTTTGAAATATATAGTACTCCTGTATAAGCTTATCATCATTTAAAATGGTACATTCAATCTTATTTATGTTTAGATCATGGTCCAGACCTAATTTTGAACTTGAGAATTTGATTATTTGAGGATCGAGTCTATCCCACATCAGAAAAGGGGGATTTTCTAAATGTTCTTTAATTGCATTCCTTGCTTTCTTCTCCAAGAATGACGTAATATGGAGATTTTTGTTTTCTGCATACAACTATGCAACAAAGTGAATTCCTTCTTGGGGTATTGTCAAACTCTTAACTAATTGCTTACGAACCACAAAAACCAACATTTATAGATTTACAAATAAGTTATGTACGTGCATGATCTCACTTATGTTTAGATCATGATGAAGGCATATTTCAAAGAGCATTTGATTATATGTAATATGAATACATCCCATGTAGAAATATGAAATATTTAAATGGTTTTTGATGAATGACTTAATCTATGTGTAGATATGTCTTTTCTACATGTATATGAAATATTATATGAGAACATATATTCCACCGCAGAAAGAGGAGATAAGTATTTTTTTGGAAGAATGGCTTTTAATATGGAGATTTGTGAACTTTCATAAATATAAAAATTGTTTTGGAAGAATTCTTTAATATGGAGATTTGTGAGTCCTTTAATTTGAAAGGGCATTTGATTATATGATAACATATATTCCACTGTAGAAGAGGAGATATGTATTTTACTAGAAGAATGGCTTAATATGGATATTTGTGAGCTTTCTACATACACAAGTGAATTTATTTTCAGGGTATTATCTAACTCTAGACACTAAAATTGGTTACCAAGCACACAATTTTTCTCTTTAAAAATTTACTAGCTAATGATATTAGATTGTTTAGATCATGTAGGAAATGTTGAAAGAGCATTTGGTTATAAAAAAAAATTAAATATTCTGCAAAGAATGGCTTAATATGGAGAATAATTTTTTTTTAAGTTTTGGAACTTCATGATGTAAGTTTGGTTTTAAAAAAATGCCAAAAAAGTATAATAAAAAGAGAGCAGTAATATTTTATATGTGGAACTCCGATTGGGTATGTTATTCTTTTTTTATTGCTTATTTAATAAAGTTAAATATCATTAAAATATTTCGTAATAAAGTATATATGTTAATATGTGTTAGTGATTTTTCCTTTTATTGTTACATATGTTTACATTATTTGGTGGAAAAAGGAGCACATGGATGTTGGAAGATGAAACTTAACACTTTTGTTATGTATGTCAATTTTGCTTTAATCATAATTTTTTTATTTATCTAAAATGGTATTTGTACATTTTATTTTAAATTTGTAGATATATTTTATTTTAACTTTTTAAATGTTAAATTCGAGAATTGTTTTCTTTTGCAGTTATGAAGAAATCTATCTTAGTGATGGCTTAGAGTCAAGAATTTTGGAGTTAAATGTTAATTTTGTCTCTTAGTTTTTGTTATTAGCTTATAATGGTTGTGGAACTTATGTAAACTATGAAAATTTTCATTATATATATATATATATATATATATATATATATATATATATATATATATGGTATTTTTGGAACTCAAAATATCAATTTATTGTTTGATCTTTGAATTCTCTTATATTTTTTATGTTGGTGAAAGGACAATTTATGTTCTATGACAGTGTGTTTAAATTAAAAATGTTTTAATTCATTTCATTTATAAACATCATTGTATAGTCAAGTATCTTATAATTTCAATTTTGTTTGATTTGCAAATATGTTTGAAAAGTCAAACATAGATCATGATTATAGTTTCCCCTATACGAGGTTATATACCGTTACATCATCTAAGAGAAATGGTGATGATACACAATCCATGAGATCCTTACAGATGAGTATTACATAATAACAGGTCTTTACTATAACTTAATCATAGTAATGAATGGTGTTATAATTAACCTGCACATGCTAGCTTCTACATAGAAAGATTCTTTGATTACGGTCATGTTTTACCATAAGTATGTATTAGTCAAGTAAAGCTTGAACACCAACTTACATGCTTGATATTAACTCATAGAGACATGTTTGAACAAGCTTCTACAGGGTACTTATTCAATCACGTTTAACTAGTATGACTACCATATCTTTATTAGTGTTATGTTTACTCTTATATGTGAAATAGGTTCAAATCTTGTATAGAGATTAATTATGGGAATTAATATACCCTTATAAAGTTAAGGGAATACATAAGGCAAGTATTTTTTTCATAGTAATCATGATCATAGTTATATCAAACCGCTTGTTATAGGATAAATCGGTATATGCGGACACTAACAGATCGCCCTAGATCCACCTAGATCTAGAACAAAACAGGACAGGACATGATGCTTTCCCTAAGTTAAAATCATTGAATTTGTCATTGAAGAAGGAATAAGTGACATACCTTTAGATATCTCTTCATTACATCTTTGTTGTCCCTGCTTCACTTTGGTAGCCTTGTGATATCAGATCTACAATGACACAAATCGACCAAGGTGAAAGCAACAATAATACAATCAATGAAGACCTAAACATGTGATCAAGGAGTCATGTAATAAAATAAAAGTGATTTTATGGGAAAGGAACTTTCCACTGTATTATATTAAATGAAAGTAGAAGATACAACCATATTTCCTTGATGTTGCAAGCTTCCTTTCGGTGGTCCTTTGTTCCAACACACACACTTGGTCCAAACTTGTATGAATAAGATCCACTATGGCTTGATGGACAAATGGAGGTCTCAAGCACCAATTCAAATAGGATTCCTCACACACTTCTGAACCTATTATTTCATCAATTCTCTATTCAATCTTGC
This sequence comes from Picea engelmannii, assembly GCA_009831015.1. Taxonomy (NCBI): domain Eukaryota; kingdom Viridiplantae; phylum Streptophyta; class Pinopsida; order Pinales; family Pinaceae; genus Picea; species Picea engelmannii. The sequence continues at coordinate 1,101,410 of ML777945.1, read as the reverse complement.
TTAACCTCTTCCTTGAGAAACCTTTCATTATATAGGAGAAGGAGAGATGGTTAAAGGGATAAGGATGATCCCATTAAATATGAGAAGTCAGTAGGATGCCAACTATGCGAATGCCAACTCATTTTCTATAAGATCCTCTTATTGAACCTTCGTAACCTTTTCTTCCTTTGAAGCTTTGAAGAAGGTTCACACCCTACCTATAGAGAAACTATGAACCCCTCACAATCCAAGTATAGAGTAGCCTGCGAGAAACAGGGTTTTTCGCACCCTACAATATATGCAGCCTGTGAACTCATCTTAAAAATATGTTTTTTAGAAGAAGACAATAGTCACTTTTCTCAGGAAAAAGGTCCTTATGAGAGCCTGAACACATAACACTAGAGTGACCAAAATAATGTGTAACACCGCTTATACTGTATACACTATGATCTTGTTGTTATGGAATCGTAAGATCTTTTATTTGACATAATGAATGAAAATAGTAAGTAGAGTCGTATGTGTATTACAGACTATGTGTTACTCTAAACTAAAAAAGATATTTGTATTACTATAACCAATCAAGCTATCCATAATCATGTTTCTATTTGTATCACATTACTTAATCTCTAGTGATTATAATGGTCATACTTCACCTATTACACTGATTAGTCTAGTATCATATAGCCTAATTGTAATCACTTAGTACTAGCTTGGGAAGTAAGTAATGATATATGAACCAAGCATGATATTTGGAACCATTGTTTCTATATAATATGTAGAAGATGTAAACAATCTCATTTAGTGTTATCCTTCATTTCTAACATAGATAGTTATGCCCAGTAATAGTTTAGTTTAGTAGAGTAGAGTATAGAAGAGGTAATGCGACGTATAGTATATATTATATCCGCTGGGTGTAACATCCCACTCTTTTGAGCACACATTATTAATTTATTCTTTGAGGAAGCTTACGTTCAAGTGATCCAGTTTCAGTATATGGATGTATGTTCACTTATGGATTCTTATGATAATATTGATGGATTATGATGTTGTGCTATTGGATTTCTATGTATGGATAGATGATATTGGATTTTTACGTATGGACAAATGATATTGGATTTCTATGTATGGACATATGATATTGATGAGTTTCCCTTGAGTGTGTAGGACACTTGACAGATTGAGGATGTTGATGGCATTAATGGACCTCCTTGTGTTGATACTGAGAGGGGGGTGAATCAATATCAAGTAAAATCTAAAACTTTTTTCAACTTATACTTAAATCATTCAATTATATCCAATGAGAAATGAACAATAGGATAAGAGTTACACCAATGCACCACAATACACCATGCACAATATATGATAAATAATCAATAGTTATTGTTCAAGGGAAGTAATCACTTCCAAAGGTAGCTACAACTTCCAAATGTAAAGGGAGGGATAAACCTCCAAGAGGAAGATACAATCCTCCAATATCAAGAGAGGGTTTAACTCTCCATCCTTTCCCCTTCCTTCCACCCATGAATATATGAGAGATAATAAAACTTTACATTAAATCATCACCATTAACCATTCATCTCATAGAACCTAATAATGCTTCCTGAGACTTCTTCAATTTATGAAATTCTTCAATTCTTGGAGTAATCTGATCCTATAGATAATATTACTCAATGTATTCTCTGAAATTCCTCCAAGTTTCACTCCTTGAATCCTCCCCAAAAAGAAGTTATAGAAAGAATGGTAGACTTTATTCAATTCTGGTATATTCAGGAGAGTGAACTTGCACAGAATGCCCCACACTCAATATATTTAACATCTGATTTTGAAACTCTCACACAAGAAACTACAATCTGTAATATTTTCAATGAAATTTGTCCCACTGCATTTGGATTCTCTATGAAGAAGTTATGACTGTTTTACCCGGAACACTTGTTTATTGACTAGCTTAAGGACTGGTCAGAAACCCTATATTCCACAGAGTGTATCTCCATAGCTGAAACATTTATCACAGGTACCCTGATATGTATTCTCAATACCATAGAAATTTCACCATCTAAATCGTTTTAGAAAAAATGTTATAGAAAAAATGGTAAGATGACCTGAAAATAACATACCTTAGAACACATCACCAAAAGACTTCATCCTCTCTTGAAATCCGACCTTCTTTACTTCTGATTTCCTTTGAAATTTGAATTGTGTGTCAAATGAATGTATAATGATATTTATTTATACCATTTATGTCACTTCTTTTTAACATTAGGGCCGACCTAACACTTTCTTATTTTGTAATTATTTTCTTTAATTATCTTCAAGGCCTACATGTACTTCCTTCTTCAATTCACTTTGTCATCTTCAAAAAATCATTTCTCCTCAACCATGAGGATCCGCGTGACATGCCACATACCACCGGAAACAAAATGATGTATACTATCCATCCATGGGTGTTGTATCTACATGTGCATTCTCCTTCATGTCTGAATACCTTCATCAATCTTTCGGTCCAAAACCCATGACTAGGGTTGACATCAATGAAAACAACCAATTTTCCAACAATCTCCCCCTTTTTATTGATGGAAACACTCATACTCCCCCTATCATCACGATCCCAATTTCTCTCCCCCTTTGACATCAATGGAAAAGGGTGGGCTGCTCCCCCTGAATTTAATGGCAAAAGGTAACTCTGTTCTTTGGGGTTGCTCCCGTTGAACATATAGCACTTAATAACACTTCATTTTTATGGTCTCTTTCTTCCTTGGAGATTTTTCGTGGTTTTAGGACATATATGTTACTTGGTATTCTTGTTAAAGTTTCAACCATTCTTCCTGAGTTATTTTCTCTGATTTTACATTTTTGGGAGTCAAACGTAAGAGTGTATCCTTGATCACACATTTTATTAACACTGAGTAGATTATGCTTCAAGTCTTCAACCAATAGGACATTCTTTGCTTTTACATTTTTTCTTCCAAGCTCTACTACACCTTCTCCAATTATTTTGGTAGATGAGTCATCTCCAAATGCAACATTGCCACTCTTTCTCTTCAAGCTGATGAATTTGTCTTCATCCCCGGTCATGTGTGAAGAACATCCACTGTCTATGTACCATTCATCTTCTTCTTTACATTCTTCAGCAATAAATGCTATTCAACAATCTTCTTTGTTTGGAATCTCTTTCCTTCTCCATAAATCTTCATTCATATATCTACAATCTCGTGCTTTGTGACCAAGATAATTACCTTTGTAGCATACAATATTTTTTTCCATCAATGGGGAAAATGAATTATAACTTATGTTGACAAATCCACGATTATTTCCATATCTTCTATTTACACCATTCATGTTTCTTGTGTATGTGTTCCTTTCATTGATTCTGCAATTAATTACCTTATGTCCAAAAATTTTACAAGTATAACAATGACCAAGAAAAAAAAATTTGATACCTTGGAGTAAGTGGGCTTCTTTGTGATGTAGTCCATTTGGGTTCATGATCTACTCTTTTGTACTTTCCTTTATGTTTATTGAAGATTCTTTGATTCCTGAAGGTAGGAGGTCTTCTTGTATGTTCATCTCTTTTGTAATCATTTGTTCTTTCTGATATCCTGGTCCACTTCTCATCAACTGTCTGTGTAGCTCTTTCTTCAACCTTCTTGTTGGTATTTTCATCTTCTTTGTATGAAGTTTCACCTATGCATCCAAGATGTGTTAAGCCTTTTGTCACTTGAGAATTTCTTAAGCTCTTCCTCAATGAGACAACTTCTTGTTCAAGTTTCTCACAATATTCTTATTTCTTCATCATTTGGACATTACTTACTTCTCCTATTCTTCTTTCTTCTTCGAGTAGAGTTTTCAAGGAAATCGTTTCTTCTCTTAGTTTCTCAAAGTCTTCTAATTGTTTCTTCAAGCTTACAACTGTGTTTTCACAACTACCCAATTCATTTCTTAGTTTTCTTTGCATGTCTTTGAGCTTGCTATTTTCAATCTCAACATGCTTCAATTTTTTAAGACTCTCATCTTTTGTTGAATAATTTTTTCTTCATGATTTTCTTCTTCTTCATTGGAATTTTCTTCTTCAATGTAATTTATTTCAATCCTTGGATGAGGAGATTCAAATTCAACATGATCTACTCCTTCACAATTAAAGCAAAAGAACTGACCGCTATTTTCTTCTTTGAAATCTGAGATGTTGTAATTTGCTTCAACTTTTTCTTGTTCTGCTACTGCTTCTTCCCTTTCATAAAGGTCTTGTAGCTTGTCCCAAATCTCTTTTGATGATGCACATGATCCCACCTTGGATTTCTCTGAACCTATCAATCCAAACAGGATGGTATCTATTGCCAATTTGTTATTCCTTTTTGCTTCCTTCTGAGCTGCGGTCTTTGCTTTATTCAAAGCATTGTATCCTGAAGCAACTGAGAACCAAACATCTTCCCCAAGATCTTTCAAGTAAGTTTCCATTCTATTACTCCAGTATTCAAAATTGCTTCCATCAAATGGTGGAATCCCATTTGAAATTTTGTCTTCTATTTCTTCTTAGGATCTTCCTTGCAGTGGTTAAACTATATTGGAGGTAACCCGCTCTGATACCAATTGTTGATACTGAGAGGGGGGTGAATCAATATTAAGTAAAATTTAAAACCTTTTTCAACTTATACTTAAACCATTCAATTATATCCAATGAGCAATGAACAATAGTATAAGAGTTACACCAATACACCACAATACACCATCCACAATATATGAGAAATAATCAATAGTTATTGTTCAAGGGAAGTAATGATTTCCAAAGGTAGCTACAGCTTCCAAATGTAAAGGGAGGGATAAACCTCCAAGAGGAAGATACAATCCTCCAATATCAAGAGAGGTTTTAACTCTCCATCCTTGCCCCTTCTTTCCACCCAAGAATATATGAGAGATAATAAAACTTTACATTAAATCATCACCATCAACCATTCATCACATAGAACCTGATAATACTTCCCGAGACTTCTTCAATTTATGAAATTATTCAATTCTTAGAGTACTATGATCCTGTAGATAATATTACTCAATTTATTCTCTAAAACTCCTCCAAGTGTCACTCCTTGAATCCTTCCCAAAAAGAAGTTATAGAAAGAATGGTAGACTTTATTCAATTCTGGTCTATTCATGAGAGTCAACTTGCATAGAATGCCCCACATTCAGTATCTAACATATGATTTGGAAACTCACACACAAGAAACTAAAGCTCGTAATATTTCCAATTAAATTTTTCCCACTTCATGTGGATTCTATATGAATAAGTTATGACTATTTTACCTGGAACACCTGTTTATTGACTAGCTTCAGGACTGGTCAGAAACCCCATCATCCACAAAGTGTATCTCCATAATTATAGCGAATCAAGAGCTGGAACTTTTACCACAAGTACCCTGATATGCATTCTAAATACCATATCAATGTCACAATCAAAATCATTCTAGAAAACAAGTTCTAGAAAAAATGGTAAGATGACCTGAAAATAACATACCTTAGAA
>ML777945.1:1079796-1091018 GCA_009831015.1 Picea engelmannii | reverse complement strand
AGGCTTGAGAATAACGAAGAATATTAAACCTATAAACCATGCTCTGTTCGCGGACGACTCTCTCATGCTAGGAGGAGCCTCAAACAGAGTAGCTTCTATATTTAAGGGCACTCTTCAAGCGTACTGCAAGGTGTCTGGAGCTCTGATAAGTGAAAGGAAAAGTGTTGTCTACAGTTGGAATGTTGCAGAACATGAAATTCAAAATATAACACGCACCTTGGGGTTCAAAGGCCATTCCAAATGGGAAAAGATACAGTATCTTGGGCTGCCTTTAACATTGGGTATAAACAGAGTCAGCCTGTGGGAAGGAGTCTTAGCAAAAATCAAAGGAAAAATCGAAGCCTGGGGAGGATATTGGCTCACCCATGGAGGAAAATTAACCCTGATAAAAGCAGTCATCTCCTCATTGTCGATCTATCAAGCGTCCTACCTTCTGGCACCTAATTCGATAGTTGGGCAGATCAACAAACTGCTGAGAGATTTCTTGTGGCATGCTGGGAAAGGGAATCAACGAAAGTTTCACTTGGTCAGTTGGGAAACAGTCAAGTGGCCTCTGAGAGGAGGTGGGCTGTAGATTCGTGATCCAGCTCTTTTCAACACAGCCCTTGGTTGCAAAATCCTGTGGAAGATGCACAGCGACCCCACTCACCCTGTCAGCAAAACGTTAATACATAGATATATTCCAAATGCCAAAATTAGAAACCTTCAAAATGCCATGAGCAGGAAGACCACAATTTTATGGCAATTGTGCATCAAAGGGGCACGATTTTTCATCCAACACCTGTACCACGTCCCTGGCAATGGTAAATGAACCAATCTCTGGACAGACAGGATAATGGGGAATTCGCCTCTTGCTTTAAACACCTGCTTGACTGAGATTCATGACTTCCTTGAGCGCAGAGGTATGCAGAGCATCTATGATATATCAAAGTGGGATGAAGACGGCTCCTGGTCAGAGTGGCAATTCGGCAATGTCCCAGATCGTCTACTTCAACAACTTGAAATGCTCAAAGAAGAGCTTCGAGAGGCAGCTCCTGGGCATATGACAGAAAAAGACACTTGGGGCTGGGGACCCACAGGAACATATTCAGCAGCTAAAGGCTACGTTTTTCTACAACAACAGAAAAATAGACCACTCTCGGCAAGGTTTTGGTTGGAGGTATGGGACTCAATGGCAATCCCGAAGGTAAATTTCTTCTTCTGGACACTAATGCACAAAAATATCTTGACTGGTGAAAATTTATTGAAAAGAAATATTGCCGGTCCAAACAGATGCTCTTTATGCAGAGAAGCCTTGGAAACCTTGGATCACTTATTTGTAGGCTGCCATTTTGCAAACAAGGTTTTGCAGCTTATCCTCCATGGCCTCAAGGTCGCTTCCCCCACCAACATCTCAGTAGTGGATCTATTTACAACTTGGAAGGATAGTTACCCTTTGCTCTCCTTGAAAACATTATAGGCCAGAATCTGGATCTCCATCCCCAAGTACGTGTGTTGGAAGCTCTGGCTAGCAATAAATGAGAAAACATTCAACAACACAGAGTGGACCCCCAATATGGTAGCAGTGAAAGCAAAAGGCCTCCTCCTAGAAACTTTGAGCTCCCAAAATCACAAAACCGATACCTCGCTGCAGTAGGAAGAAAAGAAGTGGCTTGGTGCCTCCGTGTTGAACCTTCAGATCCATAGCACTGAAAAATCCCACCTTGAAATAGAATGGAGGCTAAGAGACAATCACGACATTTTCCAGAGTTGGTGGCAGAAGCAAGGCATAACTTCAGTCTTCTTCGATGGCGCCTCCAAAGGAAACCCCGGGACAGCGGGAGCTGGAGGAATCATTTACTCCAGCGAAGGGAAAATACTAGAAACCTTTTGCTGGGGACTCGGTCAGCGAACCAACAATCAAGAAGAAATCCTGAGTTTGATAAAATTTTGCCAGATAGCCAAGGAAAGAGGACATCGAGAGCTACAAGCGTTTGGAGACTCCTAGATCTTGATCAAAATGATTCATTCAAGAGGACAGTTTAAATACGCTGGCCTAAACAAGAATCTGCAAAGGTTAAGACACATTCTTAAAGACTTCACCTTCTTCAACTGCTACCATATACTCAGAGACTCAAACAAAGAAGCAGACAAATTAGCCAACGAAGGTTGCCTCTTGGCCCAAGGAGAACTCAGCATAAACGGTGGAGATCCAATAAAAATATGTATTCCTTGAAAAGGACAGTAGCTTGTAAAAGAATGTAGAAGGTAGAAGGATTTTGTGAAGGATGTAAGGCTCCGGCCAGCTGGATCTTCCAATTAATAAAACACATAACCGTTTTAGTTAAAAAAAATAAAAATTCCCACTTAATTTTGATTCTCTATGAAGAAGGTATTAATGTTTTATCCGGAACACCTGTTTATTGACTAGCTTCAAGATTGGTCATAAATCCTATCTTCCATAGAGTATATATCCATAGTTATAGAGAATCAAGAGCTGAAAATTTTACCACAGGTACCTTGATATGTCTTCTGAATACGAAATAAATTTCACCATCTGAATTGTTCTAGAAAAAATGTTATAGAAAAAATGGTAATATGACCTGAAAATAACATACCTTAGAACACATCACCAAAAGACTTCATCCTCCCTTGAAATCTGGCCTTCTTTACTTTTGATTTCCTATGAAATTCGACTTGTGTGTCAAATGAATGTATAATGATATTTATTTATACCATTTATGTCACTTCCTTTTAACATTAGGGCTGACCTGACACTTTCTTATTTTGTAATTCTTTTCTTTAATTATCTTTAGGGCCTACATGTACTTCCTTCTTCAATTCACTTTGTCATCTTCAAAAAATCATTTCTCCTCAACCATGAGGATCCATGTGACATGCCACATACCACTAGAAACAACATGATGTATACTATCCATCCATGGGTGTTGTATCTCCATGTGCATTGTCCTTGATGTCCAAATACCTTCATCAATCTTGCAGTCCAAAACCCATGACTAGGGTTGACATCAATGACAACAACCAATCTTCCAACACCTTGGACTCTGGATCAAGTCAGGGAGTGAACTGTATTGGTTTGAATATTTTTATTTATGCATATGTGAAATATGTTCCAACATGTTATGATGTTGTTTATGGATCATTGACATTGTGTAATTAATGGATGCAGGTTGGCGATTACTTGCTAATCAGAATCACATAAAGAGTAAAGGGGTCATGCAAAAAAACTAGATATTCAGGGAGAGGTGTGGTAGCAACCCTTCCACAACCTACTAGTACTCCTACCAGAGCTCGAATTGTAGGTTAACGATTACCTAGTTCGAGAGATCCGCAATTCCATGAGGGAATACTGAGATAGTCACTCATGAAGATTCTAAGGGGCACACAATATGGAAGGGTCCTTATTCCTTAGAGTCCCTTAGTCTCTCACAAGGTAACCTAAATGGAGTATTCACTCCAAGGGTTGGACAACTACCAAAACTAGTCAAAGGTGAGTGGAACCATTGGAGCACGTAGTGTGTCTTGAAGGGCACGTCGCGTAATTAAAATTTGATTCAAAGGTGACTGGCACCCTTGGAGAACGTAGTGCATCTTAAAGGGAACGACGCATAATTAAAATTTGAATCAAAGACAAGTGGCACCCTTGGAGAACAAAATGCATCATGAAGGGCATGTCACAATATAAAAAAAAATGAGTCAATGAATGTAGGTGGCCTAGAAAACTTGAATGAATGTTAAACCTTAAAACCTTGACAACCTGTTGAATTAATGAATTGATTAATTAATTAACTAAATAATGAATTTGTTAAGCATGATCCCTAACGGTTTAGGCGTTTGCAAATAAAGATTTAACTAAACCTAAGTCTAAGTGAGTGAGAAAACTAAAATTTTTGAATTAAATGATGAGGGGATGAAATAAATCAAATTAAGAATAAATGAAAATAAAAATAAATCCTAAGGAATGATTATTACACATGTGCAAGTAAATACAAAATTAGAATTTTAGTTGAGAAAGGAATAAAGCATAAATGTGTAAGCATAGAAAGGTATCTAGTCTAGTCTAACTAAAGAACTTTTCTAAATTAAACACAACTAAGTTTTAGAAAGGCGTAACTCATTAAAAGGGAGATAGATGGAATAAAGGGACAACTAGGAGTAATTTTAGGAGTGATTTTAGGTTGGGTGAGGGAAATTGACAATAATTTAATTAAATTATTGATTTATTAGTGCAACTAAGGGAACAAGTGACAAGTGTACGGGGGAAATAATTCCTAATCAAATTATTAAAAAAACCGAATTGAATGTGCAAACGGAAAATTTTCCCTAAGAAAAGTTTTATAAAGTAAATGGCTCAGAGGAGGAATGGATCTTGAGTAGTATGAGTAAGGTTATGCTAAAAAAAATTGACTGGTTTTACTTGTGAGAGTTGGGATACCCAACTCAAGAAAGAGAGTGGTAGCTCTACCTTGTGAGGCAAGTTGGGAGATAGAGTATTCTGGTTGTGTTTTTCCTGGACCCTTTACAGATCAGGGGGATAAGGGGGAAGAAGAGTACCCCTAATGTTGGTTGGGAGGTACCAGTGAGGTCTCAATGATTAGCAAGTGGGAGCAAGGAGGAAACGCCAGCTGGGAAGAAGATCATCAAGTACATATCAGACGATGGTTACGATATTTATTGAAATTTGTGATTGAATTGGGATTTTAAATCATACAATAATGTTTTCTTTTTATTGCTTACTGTGTTGAAAATTTCAGGATGGAATAGACAAGCCCTTGATGTTTTATAAATTGTAGAAGTGATTTTGAATGATTTCACTTGCATTTTTTTTTAATTAAATATGAACTTGAATAGTTGTATTTAGAATACTGATCCTTTCCATTCTAGTTGAGATATGACCATGACTTACTCCCTTTGATTGCACACCAAGCACTATCTAAATCTTACTCTCAGGTGAAGTCGCTGACAATAAAATGTTTTATTTAGAGTTGAGTTGGATTCCTTCTGACCCTCACCACGCTTTTCCCCATCGATTATGTTCCCTGGCAAGGTCGCTGCCTTACTGGAGTTGAATCTGATTCCACTCTGATATTTATCCACTATCTATTAAATATGGAATGGTTTGGATCAATGTTTCTTGCAATTTCAATATGAATTTCCAAATACCTTTGAACCTACAGGTTAAATCAAAACCCATGCTATGAAAAATAATTGGATTGATCTTTGCTAAATTGATTTCATTTTCTCCCTGGAAAAACCCAAGTTGTGAATTTAATGGATTGATCTATTATTTTTACTTGTTTTTTCACCCAACATTTTTATTCTTCCACTCAACAAATTGATTGTACCACTCTACGTTTTTTAGAGTCTTACTAAAATTGTTTTTACTTCCTTTCTCCGCGTTTTTTGGGGGGATCTAACTCTGTGTGTTCACCGTCTACCCAACGATTATCGTGGCCTTAGCTCTTTGTTTCTTTTCTTAGAGAGCCCAAGGATCCATGTGACCACACTCCTTCCCAATGAACCCCATTCTTTTTCTCTACGATTTTGCATGGAGATCTCATCCATTTACCTTAGCGAAAGGCTTTCATGACCACACTCCTTCCCAATGAACCCCATTATTTTTCTCTACGATTTCACATGGAGCTCTAAGCTATTTACCTCAGAGAAATCATAGCTACATTCTCTGTGATTTTAGGATGTATTATCACCTCAACAATACTTACAAGAGGACCCTTGCGTTTTACAATGCATTTGCTGCAATTTGATGGATTTATCATCTCTACGCCCTCATACTCGTGCCCAATGACTTAGCTTATTTTTATGTGCAAAATATCAACATCTTTACCATTCTTTTCTCAGCGATTTCAAGTTCAACACTCAACGTATTTACCACTCCTTGCTCAGAGAAATTCTTTGGTTATGCTTAGCAAATTTTTTCGGTTATGCACAACAAAGTTTACTTGGATACTCAACGATTTTCCTTACCAAACCCTGCACTTAGCATGCAAACTCAGCGAGACTATGGGGGATAAATCCCTATGTTTTTTTTTCTCTCTCCTTCCTTTATTATCTCTGCGCGGGCAGGAATCTACCCACTTGGTGTACATTCAGTTCATAATTTAGAAAGTTGGAAAATATTTAATTATGAACAGAGAGAAAATTCAGTTAATTATTATTTTAATTAGGAGTCTATATTTACAAATAAAAAGGTTTTTAATTCTTTTCATTAATTGTTATTTTATTTTACCTTAGATTATTTTGAATAATATTCATGTGTAGGAAAGTGATGTGTATATAAATATGGAATGTTTGATATTAAAACATATCTTCACGTTTACTTAATCTGACCATAACTATTTAAACATTAATTCTCAAGAAACGTATTACAACCTGCGTATCAAAGTCTCCTCAAAGAAAACAATGTTTTGCGAAGTCTTTAACCTTAAAAGTGGAGAATATTTGATCATTCTTTATTTTGTTAAGCATTCTAGTTGTAAAAAATTTAGTGGTTTTTTTAAAAATTGATTAAGTTTGTAAAAAAAATTAAATCAAATGAAACCTTGTTTTAATAAAAAAAAAACTACCTTAAAGAAGATTGAGTTGGTCTAATTTATATCATTCCATATAACCTTATTATAAGTTGAATGATGCTAGTTTCACAACTCAATGTAATTTTTCAACTTAGGTAGAAGAGATTGTCATATACATTATCCATTAGATATTAGATTCCTAGCACGCAATGAAATTTAATATAATCAATGATGGTTTTAGATATTATAACCATAGCGTGCAAATAAACTTAATATAATGAATGCTGGTTTTATATATTAGACTCCTAGCGCGCAATGAAAATATAATGTAATAAATGATTGTTTAGATATTAGATTTCTTGCGTGAAATGAAATTTAATGTGATGATTGTTTGAAATTATGTGATTAGGTTTCCTCGTGCAATGAATAAAATTGATAATTTATGTTGCACCTTAATCGATGTGACGGATGATTTCTTTTATGTGATTGGGATTTTGCAGCATGAATATAACTGATAATTTCTTTTGTGCCTTAGATTTAATGTGATATATGATGAGTTATGAAAATAATTACTTGAGCACCATGTTTAATTGTGGATTAGGATTGATTGATTGATGAAATTGATTATCGTAGATGTTGTTTTATCTATCTAGTTGGTTGGACTTGGTTGTGTTGGTGGAATATATACACCTCCTTGTTCCTTAAAACAATCGCCAGCCTTGAGACCTTAAATGGTAAAAATCAATTGGATCCTGGGGTTGAGCGTTGCTTATGTGTCCTGGAGGTCCTCACCTTGTAGGGTAGGTTGGGAGGGTAGTATCTTTATGTCATTCTTATGTTATCTTTAAGATCCTTATGTTATCCTTATGTTATCTCGTGTCATCCTTGTCTTATCTGATGATTATATTTATGTGATGAGTTGAGCAATTAAAAGTATTAATGATTCTTGTTGATTGTGATGAGTTGATCTTGCGTCGCCATTCATGATTATTTCAATTGTGTGTCTTTATTCAATTGTGATGATGTGTTAATTGTATGTTGTTTCTAAATATGTTGATGCGCCAGTTGTGACATTATTTGATTATGGCAATGAGACACTTGTATTTCCTTTAATTATGATGTCATTGATTATGCGTTGTTGAATTATGTGTTGACGCAAATTCCTAATGCTTTAAAAAAAATTGACCTTGTGCTTTTCTTTTTCACTTAGTACTATTTTGGGAAGTAAGTAATGGTATATGAACCAAGCAGATAGTTGGAACCATTGTTTCTATATAAGATGTAGGAGATGTAAACAAACTCAGCTATTGTTATCCTTCATTTATAACATAGATAGTTATGCCCGATAATAGTTTAGTTTAGTAGAGTAGAGTATAGAAGAGATAATGGGACGTATAGTATAGATTAGATCTGATGGGCCATTATTCCTCATAAACTTATCCCTTATTCCTAATTTCTAAAATTTAAAATTCACAATGAAATGACAATCCAACAATAAACTGGTTATGTTCATCTTTGGTTTCTATCGAATTTTCATTATATTCATTCAAGAAAATGTGAAATAAATAGTAGTTTTCATAATAATAATAATAACATTTCATCTAACTTTTGTTCATGTAAAATTAAAATATAATTTAATACAACTACGCGATTTTCATTAAAATTTATATTGACATAAATTGTTTATTTATCGAAAAGGAATGATGGATTATCAATACTGTTCACATTGGAAGTATTCACTAGTACCATTAATATGACACCTATGATTGTTGCTCAATATCACAGAATAAATATCTATCCAAAAATTTGCAGGGATAACAATGCACCATCCACAATACAAGGTCTACATTGAATAAACTCCCAACTTTGTTATCTGGTCACAAAATCACATTCTTTTTCAAATTAAGTTTTTTCAATCAAACTTAATGAAAACTATGTTTAATGTGTAGAATATAAGTAGTGTTAGGTTCATCATACACATTTGTCAAGTAGCCCATAATTTCAATTTTGTTTGATTTTCTTCAAGATATTGAAATCTAAATGCACATTGTAGAAATTTAATATATCAACACTTTTGGAATTAAAATTAACAATGTCATAATTAAAATTGACACATTTTAGGATGCATTTAAAATTTTTAAATAGGATAATGGTAAAAAGAAATGTTATGGGCCAACATGGTGTATAATGTGTAAAAAGGATGGAGAATTAGTAAACCAATTATTTGTACAATGTCCATATGAAAAATAGGTATGGAATGAAGCAATAAAATTGACACTTTTGGAATCAAAATTAAAAAGAAAAATTGAAATTGAGACTTTTATGTGCCATATATATTTCACAATGGGCTCCAAATCCTCTCCTATGTCTCCTCTATCTCCTTTATCGCTTTCAAACTAGAAAGGTTCAATTATTATGTCTCCTCTACCATGGTTGTGCTCCTCATACTCATAGGTAGAGGAACTTACCAATCAATTGAATCTAATGAAATTTTCTCTTAATTGGATGTTAATCAAACACTACCTTGAATTCTCAATATGCTCCAAATTCAATTAAAAAAATGAAAATCTAAGTGCAGCAAACCAAGCCTTAGTAGATGGTGTTATTTTGTATTTATAGAATGATATTATTCCTAAAGATATTAATAGAGAGGGGGATGATTTTATGAAAGTTAGTACATTTAGTGCAATTATTTTGAAGCCATCAATAGTCCCTTATAATGACATGGAAATGGGTCCTAGTTATGATATGAAGTTATTCTCTTCATATGAAAAAACATTTCAATCGTGTTGGAAATAATGAATTCGCAAATCCTTTATGTAGTATTGGTGATGCATTTTAAAAGATTTGTGTATACGATGGATAATTTGTAGGATTAGTATAATCACAAGTATAGGTCATTTTAGGTTCCCTATACAATCTATAGGTTCTTCCCTCAAATTGTAAATAAGGCTCGGTAAACTTTATAACTAATGAAAGATATAGTTCCTTACTTGAATGGACTATGAAAGTAAACTAAACCAAATGATTCCAGAATCATATATATTCATAAATATGTGTACTTTCAATGCAAAATATAAAATTATGGAATGTATGTCACTTGCTTAAAAAAATCATAATGGTATGTTATCTTCAATTATTCCATCATGATTGGCTTTGGAAATTTTCCATTTTCTAACCTTTTTTTTTCTTGATTGAACTTATATTAACTTTATGCGCGTTGCACATATCAAATGACTATATTGACAACTTATGACATCTGACTGATAGTCTTGAAACTGAACATGACTATTGATTTGATGGGTTTCTTGAAAATAATATCCTTTCAATATGATGGATCCTCTTTCATATATAAAACCGTTATCATCAAAATCTTCTAATAACCTCATCTTTTGTTCTGTGCATCACATCAAATAATATTTCACGTTTTCAGTGTTTTCTATAGGTGCAACCACGACAAAGACATCTCCTACAAATAATTCGATATGTTTCAAAAATTAGTTTGTGTAATATTAGCACACATGCACGTGCCATTAAACCTGAATCTACTATATATATACATTTTATATATCCAACTTACAAGTACATCTACAAGTTGTTTAAATATTTAAACATAAAAATTACCTTCTCTAACAAGATCAGAAACTCTATCGCCATCAACTGACACTACAGTTTCATTTGATTCCATCTCCTCTGAGCTTGCAAGTGGCATTTTCCATTTTATATTAAGTTCGATATGTCTCGAAGATACCATATTACACATTTTTGTTTTCACAAATTTCTATGGATTATGTGTCCTCTATGCAAATTGGACAAAAAGAAGATTCATTTCTTCTATCAAATGAAAACACATTTTGATAGCATTTTGTTTTAACCGAATGCACTTTTCGTGTCCCATGTATTGTATCAGCTTCATATGGGATTGATCTATTTACATCTTGGATTCCAACATGTTATGACATAGACTTTCAAGGGTCAATAAAATCTTCAGTTTGATTTTGATTCATAGTTTTAACTTATATTATAGGTTTTAGGTCCCTTTCCCATAGCCATTTTTCATTTTTTGGTATGAATAAATTATGATTAGTTTGGTTTTGGTTTGAAGAGACATTGAGTCACATCTTTCAAAAAAATTTCATCATTACACTGACATGTCACTTTCTCCATGTTGTATGTAGACCCATCCTCTTGTCACTCAGCTCGTTAAAACTTTGAATCTAGTCTTAGTTGTACACTGCCAACTCACTAGGAGAGTTTACAACGCTTTCAAATTAAATATTGCATTTATAGTCATCATTTCTCTTAAAAGGTCATGTCAATTGGAGATCTCCTTGATTTCATAGTTGAATTTTAAATCAATATTCATGGATTATTGTTATGAATGTTTTAATTGTTTTCTCCAAGTGTGCAAAGCATCATCTAGCTTGGCGTTGGGAACTGGTGTTACAAACAGGTGTTGCACACTTCATTGTGAACTCGCTGTAGGGGATGAGTTGGTTTTTACACCACTTGTAGGTGCTCCTGTAAAAATATGAGGATATTAGCCTCCAACTATTGTCTACTAGGTACTCTATGATATTTTCCACCTTGTTTTAAGGCATGTAAATTGGTTAATGTATTTCCCTTTTTGTGGTGTTGCGAACTGGTTGGATGACGCTGAGAACTATCTCACCGACTTGTAAATAAGTTTCA
>ML777945.1:1031407-1053837 GCA_009831015.1 Picea engelmannii | reverse complement strand
CTGGAACATGTCTTACCTCTTTCAACAATTGTTGGTTTCAATTGCATTGCTTTATTTTTACCTTTCCCATTCCAACAATTTTGCATGGTGCATCATCACCCAAATGAACCTGTCCAAAATCACCTTGAACATAATCTAGAAAACGTTTCCTATGGGGTGTGGCATGAAATGAAGCCCCTAAATCTACTACCCAAGACTTAGAAATATTATCTACACAAAGAATCAAAGAATCTTGTAACACATCACCTGCTACATTTGCTTCCTGATTTCTCTCTTGTTGTCCATCTCTTTGTTTCTTTGGAGATCTATAGTCTTTCTTCAGATGTCCTTTCTTCCCACAATTCCAACACTCTATCTTTCCAAGTCTGGATTTGTTTCTTCCCTTCCTAGAATTCCCGGGGTTCCTTGAGCCCTTTCCTCTATCATTTTTTCTTCCCCTGTTCTCCATGTTCAACGCATTACCTGATGTCTCACCTGTGATTTTCCATCGCATTTCCTCACTAAGGATAACACTAACAACATCATCAAATTTTAAATTATTTGAACTAGAGACAGAGTTACTTACAACCATGACCAAGCTGTTCAAACTTTCTGGCAATGAGCACAAAATTAGAAGATCCTTGACCTCATCATCAAAGTCCACTTTTACAGAACTTAGTTGATTAGTAACCGTATTAAATTCATTTAAATGATCTGCAAAAGACCCATCTTATTACATCTTCATATTAAACAATATCTTCATTAGAAATACCTTATTAGACACCGAGGGTTTTTCATACAGTTTAGCCAATGTGTTCATCAGATCCTTTGTTGTCCTTTCTTTCGAAATATTGAAATCCACCGATGCTGCCAAGTTCATCCATATCACTCCTAGAGCCTTTCTGTCAATAATCTCCCATTCCTCGTCCTTCATGGCCATCGACTTCTTTTCTACTTCGCCCAATGGTAGGAATAGATCCTTCTGATATAAATAATCTTCCATCTGCATCTTCCATAACTGGTAGTTTTGGCCGTTAAATTTCTTAACCCTAAACTTTCCATCTTCTGACATTTCTCCCACTTGAACCACGAACCCTCTTTTCCTGCAAGTTACCTTTCCCTCTGATACCAGTTGTTAGAAAAATAGGACCGCGGAGCAATAAAATAAAACAAATGCAGAAACAAAACACAGAAGATACACAATACAATAGAGACACAGATTTACGTGGTTCACCTAGTGTGGGCTACGTCCACCAGAGAAATTTCCAGGTCCTTCCTTTATTATTATCCAACAAATGAAGGGATACAACCTACAATAAAACCCATTGTAACTTCCTATTCTTTCTCTCACAGTCTCCTCTCTCATAATACAGTACTCGTCATAATGCATAGCCACAATACATTTCCCTCATAAAAGAGGGTTGCCTTCTAGGGAAAAAAACCCTAACATGATTTCTACCGTTAGATCTGTGACCTTATAATGAACGATCCAGATTTACAATGAAATTACAATATATATTTACAAGGAAATTTTTCTTTCGGGGGACGCTTGCCCCCGAACCCCCCAGTCGAGGGGATATCCCCCGCGGACCCCATAGAGGGGGTAGCCCCCCTCTACACTTGCTCATGTGGAAGAGTGTACATACTTCTGGGGTTTAAAGTCTTCATGGGTTATAAACACGGCTGAAAGAAAGGACCTTTGAATCAAGAAGATAATCAGGCTCCACAACCAACACATATTGAATTTATAGTCATCATTTCTCTTAAAAGGTCATGTCAATTGGAGATCTCCTTGATTTCATTGTTGATTTTTAAATCAATATTCAGGGATTATTGTTATGAATGTTTTAACTGTTTTCTCCAAGTGTGTAAAGCATTCTCCAACTTGGTGATGCGAACTGGTGTTACAGATAGGTGTTGTGCACTTCCCTGCAAACTGGTTGCATGGGATGAGTTAGTTGTTAGACCACTTGTGGGCACTCCTGTGAAAATATGAAGATATCAGTCTCTAACTCTAGGATACCAGGTACTCTATGAGATTTTCCACCTTGTTTTAAGCCCTGGAAAGGAGTTAATGGATTTTCCTTTTTGTGGCATTGTGAACTGGATGGATGGCACTGCGAACTATCTCACCGACTTGTGAACAAGCTCCATAACCCTCTCCTCATGCTTTGTATCTTATCTCTTGAATCCATCAACATCATTGGGCCTCAGTTACCTTATCTATTGATCCTTGACCTCTGCATCGCTCATCCCATACATATTTTCCAAAACCCTTTCTATGGCATTGTGAACTCTATGTAGTTAGTCATCACTGCGAACTCTTTGTTCCATCACCCTTTGCAAAGTATCCTTTCACCAATTCATCATCTATTCATAGTGATTTTTTTCTGATTATTAGGATAACCTCACTGTTAAAAAAAATTTAGTCTTACTTAGAAGCATTGCCAGTCTGAGAAGTTTGTTTGGACTTTTCTTATTTTTCCAGTGGTTATTTCCCCTACTTCTCTATTTTCAGCTATGGGTAATTGTTTAGTACTATTGAAAAACCTTCCTAGCTAGCATTAATGGATAATAAGAAAAATAAGTTTCGCAAAGGAGGAGACATTGTGAGGACAGAGCCTTATCATATGAAACTCTTTTTTGAGGAACCCCTAATGAAGGAGGTCTTCCAAGGAGTGTGTTGTATTAATTTCTCTCACCACTAGTCGATCTCCAAGAGCATTGAACCTGAAAGAACCAGAGGTAGGCAAAGGATCTTCTCTAGGGACCACAAGGCAATTAGAATACACTTTGCGGTTGGAACCTGTCATTAAGACATCGACGAAGAAGGATTTCATCCATCCTCCAAACTTTGGAGATACAGAGGAAAGCACAAGATCCAATATGGAAGTACCACATTGGGGAGAACTCTTTAACAATATTAACAAGGAGGAATACCTTGACTATATACCACACAATGATCCATATGTTAGAGTGCTCGATGACGAAGTGTTCCCGAACATTCGACTGTCGTACGTGCATATGGTGGCAAGAAAAACTCTTGTTTTACCCTATATTGAAGTCCTCAAGTGGCTCATCAACCACAAAGACACACATAAATGTTTGATCAACGATGAAAATGGTGGGTCTGTTGGGGTGTTCCTTCTAGTAGGAGTCCAAAAATTCTACAAACTTCGAGACCCCGAGGAGCATCTAAATACAGATTTCGTTATGAAGTTCTGCAAGCACCACGACACCATTCAAGTGATGGACTCATGGTGGAGGGAAGACAATAAATACACCAACCGAAGCACTGGCTAGTACCAGAGGACCAACTTAAGGGAGCCATACATCTACTTGATGGATCTCATCTATTGATTATATGGAGAGAAGGACTTCTCTGGGTTTTTAGAGGCATGGATTCCCTTATCTTACACAATGGCTATCTCCGGGAGTAATTTCAACTTGGGAGCCATAATTTCTAAATATTTGAGCATATGTATACAACAGGATCAGACGTCGAAGGAGGGAGAGATACCAGTTTTATACATGGCTTCATATTTTCTTGATTTCATGTGCGCAGAAACATTTTCGCCAGCATGAATCTGAGATGGCATGTGGTAGAGCTCCCAGTCCATGTCTATTTCAGCATCCTACGGGAGAAAAAGTACAAGAAGTATTTCTCCCTCATCTATGATGAATTCATTTCACAAAATTATTTCATTCTCTTTAAAAAGGAATTCCTGAGACTATCGGTTGTGACCAAGAAAATGATTTCCAAAGTAGGCCGCTGGTACTTAGATGATAATGACACCTACATCTGAGTGTTCATAGCCAATGGGGCAACACATATCCTACCAGCACATTTTCCTGACCGGCTTGTAGTGGGAGAGATATTCTATGAAATCATCTTGCAAGGATACAACTCCACCCTGGTTAAGGAGAAGAAGCGGGCGTTCATTCCCTATGGTTTCCATGTAGGTTTCTACTTGGTTGAAAACGATTGGCACAGGGGCAGACCCAAGGTTCACTCCAAGAGAGCACCAACAAGCCCAAGCTACTGGCCCTTTCGACAGTACCTGCGAAGAGGATGTTGTCTCACCCGAAGCAGCTATGAGGGGGTTGTAGGATAGAGATGTCTACAACCAGGGAAATGTCAAGTGGATCTAATACAATAGTAACAAAACATGCATCTATCACTCAACAAGCTAGATCCATCCTTCATAGTTATAGATCTCATCTAATACAATAAAGCAGAGAACAACATAATAGGAAAAAAGATCAAAGCATTAATGACACACACAACAACAGATGTACGTGGTTCACCCTCTCTCTAGGGCTACATCCACAAAACTGTGCTTATGATTTATTAAGGTAAAGCATACAGTTCTCTTTTGCGCTCTCAACTAGCATATCTTCTCTCTTCTCCCTCTTTCTCTCCCCTTCCTGTGCACCCAGCTCCAGGATTGATCTTTGCACCCAGCTGAAGGTCTTACAATACCTGAAGGCTCTCTCTCTCAGCACTTCTTGCTCACAATATGATAATCTCTCACACGATATTATAGCTAGATCAACAACAATATTGTATTGCATAATTAAAAAAACATAGGCCCTTTAGACCTCTATTTATACATTACAACACCTCACCGACAGCCTTAGGCTGAAACCTAGGTGGCAAAACCCTAAAATACCAAACCCCTAGGTGTCTAAAACCCTAGTTCAACATGACCCGCTTTTTTCGGGCTTCGCCAACCTGTCTTTCCTTGCTTCTCACGCGATGCTCCAAAGCATCCAACGGTGGATTTTTCTGCTTGTTGAACTATCCTCGATCCATATTCCTTGCTCACCTATAATACTTGGTCCTCTCATCCAATGACTTGTTTTTTCTGCACTTCACTCCATGTTTTCTGCTCTTTTTCTTACTTCAACCCAGTGACAGTCACTGTGTCTCCTACGAAGTTCACTTTTTACCTTTTCTTCCTTGTTCTTCGCTTCCTTCCATAACCAAGGGCCAACAGGCCCCCAACACTCGCATGTGACTCGTCTCGAGGCACTTTGGATCTGACCCTTCTGTTTTTCTTCGACTTTGGACTGTGCAGGGCAACCTTTGATTTCTTCTTTATTCCTCCTCTCCCTCCTTGTGCAGACTGTCTTTTCTATGTATGGTACCCATTTTCAACTGAACCTGGTACCTAGACCCTTTTCCAATTGTTTTTACTGAGAACTGTGAGGAATCTGGTTGTCATAGTACAACTTCATCTGACTCCCATTCACCAATCCTTCCTTCCATTCTCACTTCAATGTTTTTAGTTGCGTAGTTCCTCCTTCTGTAACATAGGCAATCTCATATGGTCCAAGACAATTCGTTCTAAACTTCTCTGGGTGTCTTATAAGCTTACTGTCATACACCAGTACTAAATCACCTTGCCTGAGTGCCTTATTCTTGATGTGTCTGTCATGATATGCCTTCTCTCATTCTTTCTGAACCTATTGGTGGGATCCTGCAATGAATCTATCTTCTTCCAGTTCAACCAGTTGTGCAAGTCTCTCACAAATAATGCCAGTATCGTCCATGTTTGTAAATGAAACAATCCTTAAGCTTAGTACTAAGTATTCCATCGGGACAACAACTTCCATAAACCAATTTGAAAGGGGTCTGCATTGTTAATTTCTTGCAAGTGGTTCGATAGGCCCATAGTACGACAGTCAGCTTTAGATCCCAGTCATCCCTATTCACACTACAAATTTTTGTCAAGGTTGTCTCAAATATCTTGTTGAATGCTTCAACTGTCCCATTTTCTTGTGGATGGTAAGGTGTACTCTTCTAATGATGGACTGCAAATTATTCAGTCGGGGCTTCAACTATCTTATTGATAAAGTGTGTGCCTTGATCGCTCATAAGGATCTTAGGGCATACAAACCTAGTTATTATGTCATCAAATATAAATCGTGCAGCTGTAGTTGCACTACAGTCCCTGACTACTCTGGCTTCAACCCATCTGTTTAAGTATTATGTCGTAGTAATGATATACCTTTCTCCTGTGCACTTTACTAGTGGGTTTATAGGTCCCACAAAGTCAATGGCCCATTTTTCAAATGCTTGTAGGGTCATCTGTGATGCTAATGGGATTTCATCTCTTCATGATGGTTTTCCAACTCTTTGGCACACATCACAGGCTCTAGCATAATCCTTAGCATATTTGTGTAAGGTAGGCCACCAAAGGCCAGCTCTCAGAACCTTATGCACAGTTTCTTTCCCTGCGTAATATCCTCATGCGATGCCTTCATGAGCTTCTGCGAGGATCCATGGTCACTCTGTCTCCATAATGCATCTCCTTAGTATCTCATCAGGTCCCATTTTGTATAACTGACCAACTATTAGTGAAAAGTCTACAACGCACACCATTAGCTATTTCTTATGGGTAATTGTAAACTCACTAGGTGCCATTCCTATTGAAAGGAACTAGACAATGTCTGCGAAGTGGTCATAAATATTTCTAATGGCAAGCAGCTGTGCATCCGATAGTGTATCCTCCAAACTAGTGGGCTCTTCTCCATGTTCCAACTTCGACAGGTGGTCGGGTCCCTTATTCATTCTTCCTGGCTTAACTATGATTTCAAAATCATATTCTTGAAACAACATAAGACATATTCATATCCACCCCCCCCCAACACTAGATTTTTGACCAATTATTTCAGCGCAGAGTGGTCTGTAAACATTTTAAAGTGTCCTCCCAACAAGTAGTGGCGGAATTTCTGCAGCATGTACACCATGGCTAGTCCTTCACTTTCTGTGGTGGTGTAGTTGATCTCCTCTATAGATAGCTTCCTACTAACAAAAGATAACGGATGGTCAATATCCCCTTATCCCGGCTGTGCCAGTACTTCTCCCAATGCAATAGAAGATGCATCGACATTCACATGAAACTCCTTGTTCCAATCTGGAAAAACCAGAATGGCCGCAGTGACCATCTTCTGATTCAACGTGTCGAAGCTCTACTGGCATTCGTCTATCCAACCAAACTGACAGTCCTTCTTCAACATCTTCTCCATCAGTGATGTGATTTGGGCATATCCTTTAATGAATTTCCTGTAGTAGCTAGTATGTCCTAGCGCAATGCACAGTTGTTTGACTAAAGTAGGAGGCGAAAAATAAACTATAATTGCAATTTTAGATGGATCAACCAGCAAGCCCTGCTTGCATACAATATGGCCTAATAAAAATCCAATTGGTGAGAATAAGATGCACTTCTTCAAATTCAAATAAATTTGACACTGCCTGCATTTATCCAACATTAGCCTTAGACATTCAGTATGATTTTTCAGCAAACTAAACACAGTCCAATCATCCAAATATGCTTCTAGAAATTTATGCAAAAATTCTTTGAACGCTTCAACCACCACCTTGGAAAAGATGGCTAGGGAATTCTTTCATCCAAATGGAATAAATGTATATTGGTAGGATCCCCATTATGTGGTGAATGTGGTCTTGTGGCGGTCCTCCTTAGCAATCCAAATCTGATGGTATCCTGAAAATCCATCTGTAAAATAATATATTTGTGTAATACTTCATCAGTGAAGGGTATAGGGAAAGGGTCATGCAGACAGACATCATTCAACTTCCTAAGGTCCACACATATCCTGATTTCTCCTGCCTTCTTGTCTTGTACCACCATAGGGCTGATCCACTCAAATTCTTCGTCAGGTTCAATAATCCTTTCTTCTAGCATTCTATCAAGCTCAATCTTCACTTTTTCCTTGTATTTTGGATTCAATTTGTAGGGTCTTTGCTTGATTGGCTTCACACCTGGTTTCAAATGTATTCTCATCTCTCCCATAGTTTCTTTTATACTCTTCATATCAGTGAACTTGGTCGGAAACAAGAACTCATATTCTTGCAACAACTCTGTAATCTTGTCAATGATAGCAGCATCCCAATAATCTCTGACATTAGAAAGCTTTGGTGTCTCCTCTGTTCCAATATTTACCTTTTTGATCTTGATTGGCTGAAAAATAAATGGTAACTCAGCTCCTGGTCCCTCCACATATCTTTGGTCTTCTGTCTCAGTGATGTTCACCTTCCTCAGATCATCATCATCATCAGCATTGATGTTGTAGCAACTCTGCAATTTTTAGAGAGGCACAGTCCATTCGTCCTCTTCTTGTTCCATAGGGAGGATAGATTCTTCCTTAATTAATTTATATCTCACAATATGTAATGCTTGGTCTATTGAAGGATATTCACTTTCAAATAAAAAATTAGTTACAAAATTCTGGGTCATGCCTTCCCAATATGTGGTGACAAGGCACACCTCTGCTTGTAGGTACCAATCAATGGGGGTCATATCCAGCATGTTAATGAATCTGTGCACCCATAGTTCTCGAGGAATGTCACTCCAGGCCTCTTCGTAGCTTCACACATGATACTTTGGGAAACTTCGACTAGTATACCTTAATGCGCAACTTACTGCTTGTGCCGAGAACCACGTTGTCATGAAGGTTCGATATTGTGTCCATTCTGTGATGTTTATTTTATGCATCCCCCACCATCCTGCTGGTGTGGATTTCAGGGCCTCATCCATTGCTAACAATATCTATTGTATTGGTACACTTGTTTAAAAATATGATAGGAATATTTCTAAAGGGTTCCGACCATCAAATGTGGGTAAATTACTTATTGTTGTGTCAATTCAGCGAACTTCTCTGATTAACCTAGCACATCTTCTGGTAGATACTTCATATATATGGTTCTGCCAGTTCTCCAATGCTTCTTCTGAATCTAATGAGCATGTGTTGTCACTTCTCCAACTCAGATTCCCATCGGCCGTAGGGTTGATGTAATCTTGTTGTCTCGCTGTCAGTTTGTAGATGTTTTCCAGTTCGTATGCGTGGTCTTATTTTCTTATGGGATCTGTGTATCGCTGACCCTCATATGGATCTAAGGGTGCAATGACCCAAAGGCCATCTCTTTCAAATGTCATATTCCTTTTCTTGAAATCAACAATAGTAGAATTGTCAAAGGCCCAATCAATTCCTAGCAATGCAGGGTAAGGGAAATTATCATCAACAATTTCAATTACCTCAAAGTCTGCAAATGTTCTAAATCCATCGATGTCCACAGGGACATGCTCCAGTCATCCAAATGGGATGATAGATTGTTGATTATCCATTCTAAGCCAGATAGGGGAATAGATCATCTTAGTTTTTCCCATCAGTGCCCAAGTTTTCTTCGTCATGACATTGACCTCTGACCCTAAGTCGAGGACCACATAGTCTATATCATACTCTCCTCTTTGAGAATTCAAGTGTAATTATTTATTTTTCCCTCTCTTCTTACCAATTTGGTCCACTTCCTTGCTCAATAGGGGGTCTATCCTTCCTAGCTCATATTGTCTCATTAAGTTCTACAACTCTTGTACAATGCTTTTATCTTGAATTAACTTAACACAAGTGCATAGAAATTCCATGAGTTTTCTTACCTCTTTTCCTTCTTCTGGTAAAGCAGACCGATTGAATGCCTGAGGCATTCCATATTCTTTTATTTATGGTCATGTTTATGATGAATAGCCTTGATCTTCTTTGAAATCTTACCTTTCTTCCTCAAATATTTTCATTTCTTTCTTCGCATCAAATATATGAGTCTTTTCTACAGATTTTTTCATTACCGAGTCTTCTGCAATCTTCCCTTGGGTCACCCTATCATGTCCTATAGCAGAGCCTCCTCAAGTAATAACAACGACTCTAAGATCAGCTCCGCGGGGTTCTACTTTGATCAATTGTATTTGTGGGTTATTCTGAGGTCCTCGTTTCTCCTGGATCTTAGCCAACAATACTGGACAATCCTCAATGACATGCTCAAAGGAGTTACAATAATTGCAAGTGGTACAAGGGTTCTGACATTCCCTTGCTAGATGTCCTGGCTATGCGCAGTTATAACATATTATTTGTCCTCGACCTCGACCCATACCTCCTCATTGTCCTCGTCCTCTATATCCACCGTGAGGGTTAAAGTTTCCTCTCCCTTGGGAGTTATACTACGTGTTGTTTCCTTCTTGATGTACTTCTCCTTGAATCTTGTATATGTCTCTTGATCTTTCATGCATGAGATCATAAGCTTTTCAATCTCTATCATCATGGCCTACTGATTTACAGAATGTGCAATACAAGTTTGTAGGGTTCTAAACGTTTTTCTGCATGTAGTAGCACTCACTAGGGCAGTATCGATTCCTACATACTTCACACCAAGGTAATGTGACTTGCTTCAAAGGGATTGGAGCTCCCAAGGCCAAGTATTCATTGAATAGAGGGTAGTATTCCTTGTCATGACCTTTTGATATGCATCTGGCACACTAGATGTCTTCCCTTTTGCCTTTTCCCTTGTCTTTTTTCATGTCTTCGACTTGAAGAGACAAACTAGTTAGCTGACTCAAGATCTGACTCATACCTGAGCTGGATTCTCCCACAGGGTCTGATTCAAGCTTCACGGCGATCTCCAATGCTTCTACCTGCGAAGTAATCTTCTATTGCATCAAGGGAACTCTGATATGTGGTAACAGGGTAGAGATGAACCATTCCTTGTTCTAGTCATACGGGATCTTAAAGGTCAATCTTCCTGTAAGGGTCTTGAATCTCTGATCAAACTCCCAAATAGGTTCGGCTACCTTTTCCTTGATCTCTTTCAGTTCTGTAGTACATTGTGACTCCAAATTAGGTTTATTAAATTATGAAATCATCAAATTCTTAATCTCATTCAATGGCTTAGGCTGTGCAAGTCCTTGGACAGGCTTCATGTACCATCTCAATGCGTGGTCTCTCAGTGTAGTGCTAAATTGGTTTCTTTTAACAGCTTCGTCGGTAATATTTTTAATGTTCCATATGGCCTCACACAGGAACCAGTGTTGATCAGGATCTTCATATCCATCTCCTCTAAAGATAGGGAGCCTCATCTCATCTGCCATGAAGTTGCCTAGGTTTCCTGTCTGAGTGGATGCTGAACTTCTAGTAGTAGTGCTCTGTGGACTATGGTGATTTGGAATGTTCTGATTACTTAGAGTTTCTGAAACAACAGGAGGATTGATATTACTTACTTCAATCATCTGCGCAGTTCCTGAGGTTTCTGGCCCATTTCGATGAAGTTCTTCAGCTGCTTCTTCCTCTGTCCCCACAGGTTCTAAATGTTTTTCGTCTGTTAGATCTGCGTCTTCTCCACTGTAGAAACCTTCTTATCTGTAGTTTTTCTTAAAGAGTTTCTCAAGGTGAACCCCTTGAAATACTCTTCCACTATGCGTATGTCCAGCTTCTATTTCATTGTCACTGTCTGAGTTCTTGAACATTAACCTTTTCAAATCCACCCGATCTACTGTATCTTCAAGACATTCTTTTCAAGCAACGCCATCTTGATTCTTAGCTTTAGAAAGTGCAAAAAGTTTCCTCTGGGTCCTTTGAAAAAGTATCTCTCAGCTTGGCTATACGATTCTATTCTATCAACGACAAACTCGGTGATATACCCTCCAATGGTACTATCAAACCAATGATCTATTTCTCTGGATATGACGTTATCAACTCTTTTGACCTTCTGGATCATCGCTGGAGTCCACACAATAGGGGATCTAGGTCTGGTCGCAAACTGGGTATCAACTAACCTAGCCAACCACTCAAACAATTCCTGGTGGATTCCTCCAAAGAAGATCTCGTGAATGTCAGTGAAGATGTATCTTTGTAGCCAATCTTCAGTACTCAACTTAGGGTTCTTGTTCTGGGCTTCAACGAAGTCCCTCTCTTGATATTCAATCCACTTTTGAATCTCTGTCTTCGATGGGAACCACCTTGACATTCCCTCACGAAGATTCCTATCCCAGAAACACAACCATTTTTTGGCATAGGGCTAGACCCGAGGTTCACTCCAAGAGCGCACCAACAAGCCCAAGCTACTGACCCTTTTGGAAGTACCTGCGAATCAGATGCTATCTCACCCGAAGCAGCTATGAGGGGATTGTAGGATAGAGATGACTACAACCAGGGGAATGTCAAGTGGATCTAATACAGTAGTAACACAACATGCATCTATCACTCAACAAGCTAGATCCATCCTTCACAGCTATAGATCTAGTCTAATACAATAAAGAAGAGAACAACATAACAATGACAAAGATCAAAGAATTAATCACACACACAACAACAGATGCACATGGTTCATCCTCTCTCTAGGGCTACGTCCACAGAACTGTGCTTATGATTTATTAAGGTAAAGCATACAGTTCTTGTATGTGCTCTCAACTAGTAGATCTTCTCTCTTCTCCCTCTTTCTCTCCCCTTCCTACTCACCCAATTGCAGGACTGAGCTTCGCACCCAGCTAAAGATCTTACAATACCTGAAGGCTCTCTCTCTCAGCACTTCTTGCTCACAATACGATAATCTCTCACACAATACTATAGCTAGATCAACAACAATATTGTACTGTAGAATTACCAAAACAAACCTAGGCACTTTAGACCTCTATTTATACATTACAACACCTCACCGACAACCTTAGTCTGAAACTTAGGTTCCAAAACCCTAAAATACCAAACCCCTAGGTGTCTAAAACCCTAGGTCAACATGACCCACTTTTTCTGGGCTTCGCCAGCCTGTCTTTCCTTCCTTCTCGCACGATGATCCAAAGCATCCAACAGTGGCTTTTTCCGCTTGCTGAACTATCCACGATCCATCTTCCTTGCTTACCTAGCATCCTTGGTCCTCTCATCCAATGGATTTTTTTTCCGAACTTCCCTCCATCTTTTCTTCTCTTTTGCTTACTTCGACCCAGTGATAGTCGTTGTGTCTCTTGCGAAGTTCACTTTTTACCTTTTCTTCCTTGTTATTCGCTTCCTTCCATAGCTAAGGGCCAACAAAAACATAGCTCAAGCCAAACAAGAAGGGTTGATTCAGCTCGAGTTCAGGTTCCAGACAGGTCGATTTTTCAAGAATGAACCAAAGGGTCTGGTCTTGCAACACGCTTCAAAAGTGGCGTCCTGTTGGTCGTACGCCCACGACAAATTTGAAGATGAAGTATTCATGAAAAATGCCCAGGATTGGGACGAGGTGGTAGCAAGGATGGTCGACCCCAAAATGACCAGGTTCAGAGCCATGAGCCCGGATGAATAGGAGACGACCATAGAGAAATCAGCTCAAGAGGCCCTTAGATCTAGAGAAGAAATCAGAGCAAAAGAAGAAACAAAGGTTCCCCTGGTGGCCCCAGTGTAGGATAGAGGTTTCCCTATGACACAGGATGCATGGGAAAGGAGATTGCTCATGATAGAACATGCACAATGAGTAATTGATCATCTATAAGATGACCTAGACCTCATAGGAATGATAGGGGCCCCTGTCGACAACCCATATGAAATCCGGGTGTTAGAACCCTATAAAATAGGGAATCAGTGTTCTGAATGTTATTTATCTTTTCAGGCATATGTTTTCGCTCACGTCGCTGGGCGAAGGCAGCGAAAAGGGCCCGACACTGACCAAGCATACAATAAGTACCTACGCGCGAAGTTCAAAGCAAGTTTGGGTGCATTTGGTTGAAAGGAAAAAAATTTTGATTCTCATGGTCAAAGGTAAAGACTAGGTTTATTATGCCTAAGTTGGGTTGATTATCTACGTTTGTTGAATTTTCATTAAAAAAGAACAATTTGGCTCCTCAGCCTTTGCTCATGTGCCTAGTTTTGTGAAAAATTAATATAATTTTTAGTAAAAAATGTTGGCCTAGGGCCAACTTCCTAATGCTCGACACCAAGGGTTATGCACCATTCCATGCACCAAGAGCAGAGAAGCGCGCGCAACACCAATACCAAACCCCAAAGCCCAAGCCTCGGGCTCATTACTTGACATATCATGTGACTATTGTTTCATTTAAATGCGCAAACTCCATTTCACCACGCGAATGTGGGATGTTTCCCACAGGAAACCAAAAAATATATAACACGCTGCGCTTAAACCCTATGACAGGTGTTGTGGTCAATGCAGAGGAGGACGCATGCATAAAGGGAGACAACACATGTGTCCAATGGTTGTACCAGGTGTTCTTTCGTAGTGGAAAACTAGACAGGAGCATACTAAAAATGACGAAGTCCCAAAGATGGATGAAGTTGCTGGTGTAGTTGACAGTCTCGACCATAATGAAATCGACAGTGGTTCAGTTCCCCCTGGTTCTTTTCCAGCGCGCAGACAAATGCAACAGTAAGTGGGGCTCGTCGTGATGAAATACACTACTGGATTGGGAATGACACGATCCAGGATGAAGTTGGAACAACTTCGATAAAGTATATTGAGCTTGATGCAGCTCTGGCGGTTTGTATATGTGAAGCAGGTCCCTTTTTCTCATTCTTCATTAAACCATGATGACGTTTTTGTATTTGACACTGAGATAAAAATCTACCAGAACATCCAACATTCAAGAAAGGACAAAGGCTTGGGATGTGGTCCAATGCATTAAAGTTAAGTATCATAAAGGAGAATGTGAAGTGGCAGTGATTAAAGATTGTTTGATTATGGAAATGTTGGAGGTGTCATTTAACATACGATAGAAGCAACAGAGAGGAATGGTAACCCTCTCGAGCAACCCTCTCGAGCTTATCCTCTGCATAATGCTTTATGCTATCATAAATAGGTTATGTGAGTTGGTGTTTAGCGTCTGGACCCAATGTTGCTCGGCAGATTATGTCAGAAAACGCAAGCCTGATTACATTGTTAATGTTATATTGAAATTTTATGCAAAGCTTGGCGGGCTGGAGGATTTTCCTTATGAGAAGCAAGTTTCTGAGGGATTGCCCTGTCTCTAGTTCTGAAACTGGCAATTCTTAGGAGCAATGGTTTACTCCTGATGATGCACAGAGGATCACCAAATCCGTGGCAACAACACACAATGCCTCTCATGAATAAGAAACAGAGTCTCTGTCAAATATATTTTCTATTGCTGAGGTGAAGGGCGGGACAACTCCATGGCTCCAATTATGAAAATTCTCATTTGAGGGCTGCTATAGCTGCTAGCCTGGGGAGCCAGAAAGTTCAGAGTCACTAACCGAATTCATTTGGCAGACCTTTTGACTGCATATGTTGAGAAACATGAATTTTTTTTGATGCAGTGTTAGATGACCAAATATCTAATGATGAAGTGTACAGAGTGACTGTTAAGCCCATTGTTCCGACAATATTTCAATAGGCCAAAGCAACACGCTTTGCATATGGGAAAACAAGCAGTAGAAAGACTTTTACCATGCATCCCCTGCCACTGAAGACCTCCCAGGATATTCTGAGATTAATGGATCAAGTTGACAAAGACCAAGGATATCAATTATGCTTCAGTTTCTTTGAAATTTATGATATCAAGCTTTATGATCTACTTAGTGAAAGGAGGAAGCTTTGCATAAGAGAAGATGGCAAACAACAAGTCTGTATTATGGGCCTACAAGAGTTCAGAATATTTAATGTAGCACTAGCACAACAGGAGCCAATGAGGAGTCATCACGCCCTCAGGCATTCTTCAACTTGTCATCAAAGATCAGTTGATGGCAGTGAATCAAAGCCTACTCGTTTGGTTGAGAAACTCTCATTCATAGATCTCGCTGGAAGTGAAGCGTGGTACTGATACAACATACAATGATTGCTAAACGATGTATGGCACGTCTATGAAAGGCATTCATTCTGAACAAGCTCATTTTCAAACCAAAGAGTGCATGCCACGTTGATAATAAGCATCTGGAAATTGGCGAAGGACCATCCGTGGAACAGTTACACCCCACGTCCCATCCCCCTACGTAATACCTACGTCACTTGCCATTACTCCTACCCCACCTACCTCCACTACCCATCTCCCACGTCATTTCCCACTGCACTATACCCCACGCACATTTCATGTATTAAACCCATTCAAGCTCACGACCAAAATAATCAACGCCCCATATTCCATTCCGGACCCCCCCGTGAGTTCGACAGTTAATGAGGGGGGGGGGGGGTCCGGAATTTAAATTAAAAACCCATGCAAATTCCAACGGCCCGGATTTTATCACCGAGATATACGGCCTAGGTTCAATTCCGGACCCCCCCCCCGGGCGGTCTACGTTTAACGAGGGGGGGGGGGTCCGGAATTTTTTCCCGCCAAAAAACCATTTTTGCACAATTTTGCCATTTTTTGCCTAATTTACCACGTCACCTTCCAGGTCATATTTTGAGCAAACGGGGACGGATTTTAAAAATATGAGAGAGTTTTTTGGTCAAAACGGGATGAGGAACAAAAACCTCCTTCAGTTTTTTCAACGGGATCACTATCAGAGCGGGTCAAAGGCATCTTCGGGGCCTATTTTTCCAGATTTGCCATTTTCCATTACAGTCCCGATCTTGCAGGAGCTGTCACGGCCAGCTGGAGATGAATTTTATGAAACCGAAAGAATTTTTTGTCCGACACATGTCCATCTACAATAACCTCTTTCATTTTTCTCCCAGGTGTCATCATTGAGGATAAAATCACGTCCGAGCGGACCCTTGTTTCGCAGAAAAATGGTCCATTCCTCATAACAAAAAACTCTGAATCTTCTGGGAGTGGGGGCTATTTTTGGCCGAGGCGGTTGAACCGACTCGCGAAATTTGTTGGGATGATCCATATTATTTATTGGGATGATTTGAATGTAAAAGGGTTGGATCTTCACGCCCTTTGGCTATCGAGCTGTAACATTTTGAATAGATCTGTCATTAATAAAGAAGAGGCACTTTACAGGATTCCTGCGCATGTTCACTGGTGATGTAATTTCTCAGTAAATGTTTTCTTGCTCTGTAATCATCTTGTTTTTCTGAAGCTAATCTTTACGAATAGCGTTACGTATCAGGATTTATCTCCGATACCCTGTTTCCGATTCTAAAGATTTGAATGTTCATCCTCTAAAATATCTTCAATTAAGAGATTCTTAAGTGCTTGTTAGTTGGAGTTATTTTCCTTATCTTTTCTTCTGACCATCATTTTAATTATTAAAGATCCAGTGAGTGTGTTATCTCGCCTTGTGAAGGATTTCTTCTGCATTTCTGGCTGTTTTTCATTCCTAATTAATTGCAGACCCCATAGCCCAATGGAGGAGTTGACTATCTCAACCAATTTATAAACTCTTTTTACTACAAAACCCACATGTTCCTTTTACCTAGCCTAATATCTGAAGTTGAGAAACAAAGATATATCAGACAGAGAGATCCCTCTCTGAGTCTTGGAGGGCTAGATCCAAGACTCGAAGTGGTTCTGATGTTGTCTCTGTGATTGCCTTTCAGCCTTGGGCAAATTACAGAGTGCTAACATAATGGCGACTCCACTGGGGAACCTTTCCTAGTAGTACACTTCAAGCTCCAGCTCTGATCACTGATGGTGGACAGTGACCAGACACAAGAAGACTGAGATCATTCACCTGGCGACTCCAATCAGCTCCAGACAGTGCCAGCTCAAAGACTCCACTGGAAGAAGAACCTGAAGCATGACCAAGCAGCCTAGAAAGACCAGGTATTCAAGCTCAAATTGCATTCAAGACATCTTTGGTTTTATCTGCAATCATGTCTTGTCTTTTTCTAAACCTGGTCAGAAGTATATAGTTGAAGAGTATTTTGACCATCAGTCAATTGATGAGTCTCAAGAGATCATACCCACAACTGTAGAATATGTACCTGCTCATACACCTCTGCACATCCCAGGTGCACCTGTAGGAACCCTAGTGAGACATAAGCCTCTTTCTTTGTCTCCTACTCCTGCTAAACCTCTGGATGTTTGTAAGCCCCTTGCTTCATCTCCTGTACTTGAAAAAATCCCAGACAGATACAAGCCTCTAGAGTTGCCTCCTATTCTCCATGACCTTCCTGTCAATTACATTAATAAGCTGCCCAGGTTTGATGGAGAGGATTCCAATATCACTGCTGAAAAACATATGCAAAGCCTTGAGGATTTCCTTGACCTTTATGAGGTTGAATATGATGATGTCTGTATGAGGATTTTTTCCCTGTCTTTGCAAGGTAAAGTTAAAAATTGGTTCAGAAATCTGCCAGCTGCAAGCATCAGGAATTTTCATCAGTTTATGTAAGTTTTCCTAGATAGATGGGTGGTCAGGGGAAATGTTTTCCTCATCCTAGAAGAGTATGAACACTTGAAAAGAAAGCCAGGAGAGACAGTACATCAGTTTTCATCTAGATTCAATCAGGCATATCATGCAATACCTGCTGATATAAGGCCACCCCCAGGATCTGCCCACTTGCATTACCCAGATGCCTTCGATCCTGAGATGACATTTCAGTTAAGAGAAAGAAACACTGCAAGTCTTGAAGAAATGCAGAGAATTGTCGTCGATGTGGAGACCAACTTGCTGATCAAGAGGTCACAGTTGAAGGACCAAGAAATGGAGCAGCTGAAGTCATCAGAAGCTAAATGGGAGATTTTGGCCAGTGCCATGGAAAAGTTGATGCAGAAGATTAACAGAAAAGAGGAGCTTGTTGTCCAAAGACATCATGTTCCGTTGGTTTCAGAGAAAGACACAGTCACAGTTCCCAAACATGTTGCTGCTAATCTTGGGTACCATGGTTTGAATGATGATTCGTTCATGTATTCAATTCACGACACAGACGAAGATGGATCTCCATCTCGACTTGTAGAGGAACAACCGGCTGACATGATGTGCATGTTTGACGACATTCCTGACTTGGATTGTCCACCCAAGTGGGATCAGTATGATGATGATCAGGAAGCTGAAACAGAGGTTGTCTGTTCAGATAAACTAGCAGCATGTCATTGGTAGGAAGAAGATCATTTACCGTTCAGATGTGACCATCAGAGCTCGCACAACAGTCATGACAGCGATGGGGAAGAGACAGAAAATCTCAGAGTAAGTGAAAGCACTTTGCCCATATGTTTCTCATCTCTTCAATTCCTGCAAAGAAAATCTAGGCTAGTTGTAAATAGTGAACACATAAATTCCTCTGACCAATCAATTGATGATATCATTAAGGATATGGAGGCTGTTCTAAACCCAGTATCGTAGCCCTTGACACACATTGATTTTCAAATTCTTGATGAAAGCTTAGAGCCTGAGACAAATCATGATTTAATCCAAAAGAACTCTGTGCCACTGTGCTTTAAATCATTTCAAGTTTTAAAGGAGACTCTTAGACAAGTGTTGAAGGATGAATACGGAAACAAGCAGGAAAGTTCATTTTAGTCAATGCAGCAGTATTGTCAGTCCTTTCAGGATCCAATCGTTGATCTGTTAGATGGCATGTGTGGTCAAAATTATTCTTCATCCTCCAGTCATGAGATAAAAATCTGTTACGACATTGACATGATCAGGTAGTCAGTTACAGGGGTGTGTTTAGTAAAGGCATCATTCCATAAACCATCAGAGCATCCACAGTTGTATGAGGAAGTATTGAAAGACACAGAATGCATAGGGGAAAAATCGAGTTTTGATGAGGAGTATGTTTACAATTATAAGGCTGAAGCTGTAGATGCACGGTTTGATTTTGGGAATGCAACTGATCTTCTGGTCATAGAATATGTAAGAGCGCATATCATGCATCATGCTTTCCTTGATCCTATAGCAGATTACATGGAGATTTATGTTAGCTCAAGTTGTCAAACCTGTTTACTTTATGATGACCAAATATGTCATCTACTGCCAGTGCATATTTCAGCCCTAATTTTCGTCAAGCAGGATGAGGAAGCCCAATCATGGGATCAACTGCTGAGTTGGCTCCATTGGCACTTTTTCATTACCTGATCGAAGAAATAACTGTTAGATTAGGGTAGGTAGGAGTGTGCCAATAAGCTCATCAGGATGAGCATTTTTTCTTTTCCGTCTTTTCATGGTTTTATTTCAGTTTACAGTTTGGGGGGCAGCACAATGATCATTGGTGATGTAATTTCTCAGTAAATGTTTTCTTGGTCTATAATCATCTTGTTTTTCTGAAGCTAATCTTTACGAATAGCGTTACGTCTCAGGATTTATCTCCGATACCCTGTTTCCGATTCTGAAGATTTGAATGTTCATCCTCTAAAATATCTTCAATTAAGAGATTCTTAAGTGCTTGTTAGTTGGAGTTATTTTCCTTATCTTTTATTCTGACCATCATTTTAATTATTAAAGATCCAGTGAGTGTGTTATCTCGCCTTGTGAAGGATTTCTTCTGCATTTCTGGTTGTATTTCATTCCTAATTAATTGCAGACCCCATAGCCCAATGGAGGAGTTGACTGTCTCAACCAATTTATAAACTCTTTTTACTACAAAACCCACATGTTCCTTTTACCTAGCCTAATATCTGAAGTTGAGAAACAAATCTATATCAGACAGAGAGATCCCTCTCTGAGTCTTGGAGGGCTAGATCCAAGACTCGAAGTGGTTCTGATGTTGCCTCTGTGATTTCCTTTCAGCCTTGGGAAAATTACAGAGTGCTAACATCGGGTAGGCCCAATAGACCTTGAGCTAATAGAAATTGATGAAATATCTATGTTAGACAACCCTAAAATTACAATGCCACAGGCTGGATCACTGGGGGATATTTCATCTCAGCCCAAGATAGTAGGAAAATTAGGGAGAACAAGTTCACCAAACCTCGTCCATGAATTGATAATACCTATGATGATGAATAAAGTCTAGAGGTATCCCTATTGACTCTTGTGTAGATCACAAAGGAAAAGGAGCCTAAAAAGGCATCTTCCCCATCTCCCGACGCTCAAATTTTGATCCCTTCACAGAATGACCAGGAGGCTAAATTTTTCTTAGAAACTAAACTACTCGAGGTGCCAAAAGCCCAAAAGGACAGTCTCACAGATGAGCCAAGTTCGGGAGAACAAAAAGAAGAAGCTCCTTAGGAAGAAATTGACATCTCAACGACTAAT
This sequence comes from Picea engelmannii, assembly GCA_009831015.1. Taxonomy (NCBI): domain Eukaryota; kingdom Viridiplantae; phylum Streptophyta; class Pinopsida; order Pinales; family Pinaceae; genus Picea; species Picea engelmannii. Next base: position 1,032,984 of record ML777945.1, on the reverse strand, counting down.
TATCAAGTAAGTACCGAGACTACCCGTGATGCTTCAATTACAACTAGTACTCAACCTCCCGATGAGAAACAAATAGAGGCTAGACCTTTGGAACATATGGAAGAGGTTCAAGAACCCAGTATTGAACAAATATACACCATTGGGAGCCTGGGAAATATGCTCACCTAGGGAGATCAACAAACCCCCGAACTTGTTAATGAATTTGTTGACATACATGCTATCTCCTATGATCGAAAAAGGAAATATATCATGCATAGAACCACCAAGAAGATTAGGATTACTCTGGATATATCCATCCTCATCACCATAGAGGAAAAACGGATCAACACAGAGCATGTCAAGACATATGAACTTATCGGTGCAGGGATGGAAATCACAGATGCCACCCTAGAAAGAGAAAAAAGGGATGACGAGGAGCTAGTTTTTTCTCTGAAGGAATTGGAACATCTGCGCCACTTGGCAAAATAATACCAAGACAACACACATGTCGCGATGTTACTATGGAGTGAATTGCAGGAGGCCTACAAAAAATTTACAGATGAACGACACCTATTCACTACAAGGATAGTCAAGCTTCAATAAGACACCCTCATGGAATTGGCGACGTGCAAGGATATGGAGAGGTGGTATGGAAAAGAACACCAAGTTGTGGAAATGATTGACTATATCAGTGCGGTGCAACAAGGCCGAGACGCCGAAGAGAATGACATTTGGGTGCTAAGGGAAAGAAGCATCGACTGCATAAGGAAATCGGTCGAATATTGGGTAAACCTGGCTTAGGAACCTCATAGGGAAATACAAGAGAAATGGGTTGAGTACGAGAGAAGCTAGACCAAGATCAACTGGGCAATGAGAGACATTCACCTCCCCAAATTCATCACACCCGATGACTTTGTCCACTTGTGCGACATAGTGAAAGCACATTCCAAACAAGACTCATCATGGGTTGTCGAAATAGAAAAGGTGGCATACATGGTACCAGGATAGGTGCAACAGTTCATGGAGCACCCGATCAGAGATCGATCCATGTTGCAACAGTTATGTGCCAGAATAGTCAAGTATCTAGCACAGGCAGTAGATATAAGAGAGATCCTCTCGGCCCCAATGGAACAACATAGATTCTTGTATGCTAACACATGCGAGGATATCTTTGTCAAGTGGTCCGAGTATGAGAAGAGTCATCCACTCAAGTCAAATCATTTGATGACTCTCTGAGTACTAATAGAAGAAAGAACCATGTGGCGGGTTTTTGTTTTACTTAGCTACACTTTAATAATTATTTTTAGTTAATAGTATGTTATAAATAGGAGGATCGACCTATTAGCAGGAGGTCGATGGTTGTTGCAAAGACCCTCATTTTTGGATTTGTAAAGAACTACTTCAGAGCTACCTTAATTGAGAAGTCTTGTTTAGGACCAAAGACAAGTTTGTGTTTTTCATCAAAAGCATATGTGAATGGATCTGAAGAGGGATTATTTATGATTCTATCTAATGAATGGATGTTGTAACGAGTAAGAGTTTCTAAATCTGTTGATAAGTTATCTGATTCAATGTTTTACATTTCTTGTCTTTAATGA
>ML777945.1:983717-996897 GCA_009831015.1 Picea engelmannii | reverse complement strand
GAAGGTGCTTAGTGCTTGATATGCTAGATATAACCTTCTTGTTTATGATAAAGTGCTTAAATACATCAGATCTGAGTGAATGATGTGATGCTCTGTTCTATCTGCGTAGTAGTTATTGGTTGAATATTGATGAAGTGTTGATGCTAAAGTGATCTGTTAAGTATTATAATCACAGATATGTGTCCCAGCTAAGGTTGGAGACACTTGAGTCCTTCGACCACCCCTGCCTCTACCTCGGGTGAGACTTCATCTACTTCCTAGGTGTTGTCAAAAGGGTCGGTAGTTAGGGTTTTGTTGGTGCATTGTTGTAGCATTGAACCCTGGGTCTGCCCCTGTGCCAACAATGAAAATGAGATGACCATATATCAATTGGCTCAAGAGGCCCTCAGAATCAGAGAAAAATAAGAAACAGAGGTTCCCCTGGTGGCCCCGGTGGAGGAAAGAGTTTTCCCTATGACACAGGACACATGGGAAAGGAGATTTCTCATGATAGAACATGAACAAAGAGTAATTACTCAGCTTCAAGAGGACCCATACCTCATAGGAATGATAGGGGCCCATGTCGACAACCTAGATGAAATCTAGGTAGGCCCAAGCGGCCCTGAGCTAATAGAAATTGTGAAATCGTTGGGTTAGACAACCCTGAAATTACAACACCACATGTTGGATCACCGAGGGATATTTCAGCTCACCCGAATATAGTAGGAACATCAGGGAGAACAAGTGCACCAAAACCCCTCTATGAATTGATAAATATCTATGATGATGAAGAAAGTTTGGAGGTATCCCTGGTGACTCTTATGCAGATCACAGAGGAAAAGGAGCCTGAAAAGGCATCTTCCCCAGCTCACGATGCTCAAATTTGGAGCCCTTCACAGATTGACCAGGAGGCCAAAAGTGTCGTAGAAATTGAACTACTCAAGGTACCAGAAACTCAAAAGGACAGTCCAACAGACGAGATAGGGTTGAGTGAATGAAAAGAAGAAGCTCCTTAGCAGGAAATTGACATCTCAACGACCGATTATCAAGTAAGTACCGAGCCTACCCCCGATGCTTCAATTTCAATTGGTACTCAACCTCCCGATGAGAAACAAACAAAGGTCAGACCTTCGAAACACATGGAGTATGTTCAAGAACCCAGTCTTGAACAAATATACACCATCGAGATCCTGGGATATGATCACCTGGGGAGATCAACAAATCCCCGAACCCATGGATGAAGTTGCTAACATACATGCTATCTCCTATGAATGGAAAAGGAAATATATCATCCAGAGAACCACTAAGAAGTGGAATATTACTCTAGATCACTCCATCCTCATCACCACAGAGGACAAAATGATCAACAAAGAGCATGCCAAGACATGCAAACTTATCGGCACAGGGATGGCAATCACATATGCCATGCTGGACAGAGAAAAAAGGGATGGAGAGGAGTTGGCCACTACGCTGAAGGAATTGGAACATATGCACCACTTGGCGAAATATTACTAGGAAACCACATAGGTCGCGGTGTTCCTAAGGACCGAATTCTAGGAGGCCTACATAAAATTTATAGATCAATGACACCTATTCACTGTAAGGATAGAAGAGCTTAAAGAATACATAGTCATGGCACTGGAAACGTGCAAGGATATGGAGATTTGGTACAAAAAATCACACCAAGTCATGGAAAGGATTGACTATATCAGCGTGGTGCAATAGGGCCGAGACACCGAAGAGAATGACATCCGGGTGCGAAGAGAAAGAACTATCGATCGCATAAGGAAATTAGTCGAATATTGGGTAAAAATTGCTCAAGAACCTCATTGGAAAATCCAAGAGAAATGGGCTGAGTGAGAGAGAAGCTAGAGAAACATCAATCGGGAAATGAGAGACATCGGCCTCCCTGAATTTGTCACACTCGCTGACTTTGTCGACTTGCAGAACCTAGTCAAATAACATGCCAAACAAGACTCATCATGGGCTTCTGAAATAGCAAAGGTGGAAGACATGGCACCAGGACAGTTGTAGCAGTTCATGGAGCACCCGATCAGAGCTTGATCCATTTCATAGCAGTTAAGTGCCATAATAGTCAAGTATCGAGCATGGGAAGTAGAGATAAGAGAGATCCTCTCAGCCCCAATGGAACAACATAGATTATCATATGCTAACACATGTGAGGATTTCTTTGTCAAGTGGTCAAAGTACGAGAAGAGTCATCCACTCAAGTGAGATCATTTGATGACTCTTTGAAGACTGATAGAAGAAAGTGCCATGTGGAAGGTTTTGTTTTACTTAGCTACACTTTAATAGTTATTTTTAGTTAATAGTATGTTATAAAGAGGAGGATTGAACTATTATCAGAAGGTCGATGGTTGTTGCAAAGACCCTCATTTTTGGATTTGTAAAGAAATTTTTCAGAGCTTCCTTAATTGAGAAGTCTTGTTTGGGACCAGAGACAAGTTTGTGTTTTTCATCAAAAGCATGTGTGAATGGATCTGAAGAGGAATTATTTCCAATTCTATCTAATGAATGGATGTTTTAATGAGTAAGAGCTTATAAATCTGTTGATAAGTTATCTGATTCGATGTTTTATAGTTCTTGTCTTTAATGATGAAAAATAAATCGTTGTGTTAGTATGTGATTGATGATTAGAGCTAAGGGAACTATTTTTCTTGCCATCGTTTATTGCATGTATGATTTCTTCTGATAAATTGTATCTCATCCAATAATTSGAACACCAGCAGGTTAATGTATTAGTACTAGGCTTGTGGTAGAGAATTATTGTCTGCATGCTAGAGTGAAAGGGTTATCCCAAGATCAGCCTTCTCTAGTAGTTCAATTTTCCCACCTTGTTACTTAGTTGGTTTATACCGGCTATTATCTTATATCGGTCCCACCTATAAGAGAAAATAMAAAAAGAGATCGTTTGAACTAAAGGAGAATATTTCACTAGAAAATGTAAATCCCATTGATTATTTGTCCRTATCGCAAGATCTGGAGAACCATTACACTATTAAACGTTGCAGAGTCTAATTGGGCCTCGGGGGAGGGTTTGGTTCCTACTATTGATTTAAAGGTATTTAGGACCCCTCAATAGGTACTCATGTACAATACAACTAATGAAAACTTAATAAAAGTGAGGAAAGAGGTAAACCAATGTGGGAACAACCCCCCCCCACCTCAAAATAAAATGTATCAAAAGAAGAAAAGATAGTTGCTAGGTAACTATGTTGTTCACTACAAGAAGATCCCACAAAGTCTGAAACTTCTGCTCAATGAAGGTATTGGTGAATATGTTGACAGTTTATTCAGGGGAAGGAAATAACTACAAATCAATGATCCTTTCATGTACTAGATCTCTTATGAAATGCATGTGGACCTCAATGTGTTTGGTTCATTGTCGTTGTACTGGATCTCTGCAAAATATAAGTGTACTCTGATTGTCACACCATATGATAGTCATAAAGTGAAATTGGATAGCAAGCTCGGTAAGGAAGTGTTGAAGTCAAAGTGTCTGAATGACACAGTTGACTACTCCTCTGTACTCGGCCTCTGTGGAAGATAAATCAATGGTTGATTTCTTCTTACTTGACCAACAAATTAGGCCTGACCCCAAATTGAGAGTGTACCGAGACGTAGACTTGTGATCTGTTCTATCACCAACCCAATCTGAATCTGTGAAGTCTATGAGATATAGTGCACAACTAGATGCACAGTGAATCCCATAACTCATGGTTCCCTGAACATATCTGACGATGCACTTGGAAGCCTTCTAGTGCAGATCATGGGGTTCCTACATGTATATGGAAAATGCTCCTATCGCATATGAGATATATGGACGGGTGTGGGTGAGATATAGAATACTCCCCACCAACTGTCGATACAAAGTGTTTTCCACTAATGGTGTGTCCCCACCATCCTCGAGTCTGATCCCAGATAAGAAGGGTGTAGGTGCAGACTTATAGTTTGTCATGTGGAATCTATACAGAATATCCTTGACATTTTTAGCCTGAGAAAATTTGATGTCGGAAGCATCCTAATTGATCTCAATACCAAGAAAAAATTTTAGTGGACCCATGTACGTCATAGAGAACCTGTCATTCAAACTATCTTTGACCAAATAAATGGCTGAAGAAGAGCTACCAATGATCAAAAAATCATCAACATAGAGTACTAAAATCATCACAGAGCCAGTAGTCCTCAACATGTACACATTGGAATCATATTTACATCTAACAAATTCATGTGAAAGAAAGTAAGAATCCATATTTTCATACCATGCTCTAGCTGCCTGCTTGAGGCCATAGAGAGACTTCTTTAGTTTGCATACTAAATATGAGTTATAAATGAACCCCTTAGGTTTCTCCATGTAGATCTCCTACGAAATTTCACCATGAATAAAATCATTCTTCACATCCATATGGTGAACTTCCCATACTTTTGCTGTTGTAATGGCTAGATCCAAGAAAATGGAGTCCATCTTTGCTACAGGAGAAAAGGTCTCATTATAATCTATCCCATGAATCTGCTAAAATAGTTTTGCAACTAATCTGGTCTTGTACCTTCTCACCTGACCATCAATTTCTCTCTTGGTCCTATAGACCCATTTTCATCTGACAAGTTTTCTCCCTGGTGGAAGTGGAACTAGATCCCAAGTTCAATTCCCTAGGAGAGAGTCATGCACCTCCTACATGGATTCTTCCCATATTGGATTACCAACAACCTCACTGTAGGTATGTGGATTAGAATATTGAACCACATAGTAATGCATGGGCATCGTTGGTTTAGAAGCTAAAAGTACATGAGAAGGATACCCATGATGAGATCGAGTCCTCCTCGAATCAAATGGATCCCCTGCAAGGTTTCCTGTTGCCCAAGGTGTGGATTGTTCCCAATTGGGCATTTGCTGAAGCACCGACACTGGATCCACATTTGGTTGTACTACCTGCTCACCTGCATGTACAAAATCCTCTGAATATGTTTCTGAATATGTATCATCTGAGTTTGTGGAATCATCATCTCTAATGTTTGGAACAGATGGAAGAACACGAGTCTCTGCATGTTGCACTGGAGGTGCATGCAAAGGAATCTCCTCAAACTAAGAACTACGCTCAGAGATGAGCCAGTCTGTAGAGGTATTAATCAATATATACCCCTTCACATCATCTGGATATCCCTAAAACATGAAAGGTGTGCTATGCGTATCTAAAGATTTCCTCTTTTCATAATGAATATGGGCCCATGCTCTAGATCCAAAGATGCAAAAGTGTGTGACATATGGTTTTTCACCTGTCCAAACCTTAAAAGGTGTCTTATATTCAATAGATATGTGAGGTTCAATGTTATGTATGTAAGGAGAACAATTAAGTGCCTCAGCCCAAATATTGGAAGGAAGTGATCTTGCATGCAACATGCAACTGGTCATCTTCTTGAGAGACTTGTTCTTCCTTTCAGCAACTTTATTATGTTGTGGAGTGTATGGAACTCTGTGTTGCAACTGGATTCCAGCTTCACGACAAATATTCTAAACATCTTTGTTGATATAATCCCCCCCATTGTCTGTATGGAGGATCTTGATTTTCTTCCCACTTTGTGTCTCTACTAGAGCTTTGAAGTCTTTAAGATGCTCAAAAACTTCATAATTTTGTCAAAGAAAATAAACCCAATTATAGCGTGAGTAATCATCAATAAACGTAAGAACGTACCTTTCTTCGCTGATGGAAGGATGTGGAAATGGACCCATTCGATCATAGTGAACAAAATCCAAGGAAGAGGAGGCTCTCCTTGCCTTCCCCTTTTCAAACTTCTCTTCAGGGTGCTTTCCAGGAATGCATCCTTCGCAAACCCCTTCAGAAAAGTGAATGTATGGAAAGCCTTTGACCATTCCTTGCTTGGAAATTCGTTGCATGTACCTAAAGTTTAAATGACTGAATATCTCATGCCATACTCTACTACTATCATTAGCATGTGTAAGTAGCAAGGAGGAGTCGTAGTCAGTAAACTTCATGAACTTATACAACTATGATTTGTGATCTACCTCACCAACTACAATAATGGAATTGTCATGCATGTCAAGTAAAGTAACTGAATCTGATGTAAATTCAACCATTTTACCTATTTGAGTGATCTGATAAATTGAGAGAAGATTTATAGAAATATTTGGAACATGTAAAACATTCTCAAAACTTCCATTAGGGAGTTCCACTCTTCCCTCTCCTGCAACTACTATTGGAGTATCATCCCCCATGAGAATATGAAGTCCAGAGTATAAACTCAAAGAAGTAAAAACTTCCTCTTTAGCTTCCATATGATGGGATGCACCAGAATCTATAATCCATGAATCAGATGAGCAATTAATTTCAACCAGAGCATGATGATTACCTTTCTTAGGAGTATGGTATTCTTCCTTCTTCTTCTTGGCTCCTTCGAGAATGAAGTCTCCAAGGTTATTATTCTAAAGTACCTATGTCATAAGATTGATTTGCTTCTTCATGCATGTGGATTCTTCATGATTCATTTTATTGCAATATGTGCACTGCTTTCCCTTCTTCTTCTTCCCTTTGGAGTTTGAAGAATCTTCAAAACCTGAAGAATCCTTGAAGGGTTTGGAATATCCATCCTTCTTTGACTCTGGATGTAATAACACCTTTCATTTATACTTCGATTTCTGATTGGATGACCCTTTTCCATCATGCATGGTGAGTGCATGTGATTTTGAATATTTCATGAGGCCCATATATTTGAGTTTTGTCTTCTCTTGTGTGAGAGACTCAATGAACTGAGCCATCGTAGGCATTTTTCAATTTTCTCCAAAAATACATCTTCCATAATGGAAATTGGAGACATATACATAATATTTTGGTCCTAGATTATCCAAGATTGTTAGAATAAGTTTCTTCTATTGTGTATACTTGTCAATCACACATTCACCCAAGATCAATATCAAAGATTCAAATTTATTAAAGAAATCATTTATATTATCAAAACTTTTATGGTCTAAGGTATTCAACTCTACCCCAACCATATGACCTCGCATCTCATCCTGCTATCCAAAGAGTCCTTCCAAGGTGGTCGAGATATCATTTAGAGTCTTGCATGCAGAAATATGAAACCCTAAATTAGTGGATATTAACTCAAGCAATAGTCTTGTGGCCTCATCCTTATGGTTCACCCATCTGGTCTTCTGAAGCGCTGATGTAGGTTATTTTTCTATCGCCATTGTCAAATTATACAGTCCTTCTATTTTGTGTTGGAATGCGTCCTTCAACCTCCATTCAAAACAATTGTATTGTGTGAGTATTATCACCAAACTTTATTGAATAAGTTTCATCATCTCCATCCCTCTATTGATTCTTAAAATATCCTAAAAACCTAGATCGTGGATTCTTAGATATGACAGGGGGTTATATGGAAACTATAGATATGATAAAAACAACTATATATCCTAAAATATGATTTGGGTTTTGGATATTTTTGGTGAGCATGAGAATCCCTATGTTATACGTCTCTGGTCAAAAATTCAGCTTGACCCATATCATGAATTTCGAGATATGGCTATTTTACTGTAGAAAACAAATTTTTTGGAGGGTAGCTGAATCGTCGCACCCTAAAGAAGGATACAATGCGAGGATGTTGAATCGTCACACCCTAGAGAAGGATAAAGTGTGATGATTGTGAAAAACTAAAATGTCGCACCCTGGGTGAAGAGTAGAGTTCGACGACATCGCACCCTAAATTGTGTATAGGCTATGATGATTCTTGAGGAAAATGTGCGAGATCATCGCACCCTTCGATATGAATAGGCTGCGACAATTCAAACAGTCGAACTCTTCGATAGGGATAGGTTGCGATGATGGCAAAAACTAGGTTTACTCAATCCTCTTTCGCTCTTCTCTGGCTTGTTTGGGTTGCTCCAAGCATCTCGGCTATGATACCATGTCAGTGTTTCATGGAAACCTACACAGGAGACCTAGCTCGGCTATGATACCATGTCAGTGTTTCATGGAAACCTACACAGGAGACCTAGCTAAAGAATATACAAACAAAGATTATCAAGAAATTTAACTTCCACTGAAGTAGTGTGACAAAAATAGAAATTTATCCAAGAGAAGTTACAACAGGTGTGTTGTAGGTTGTATCCCTTCATTGGTTGGATAATAATAAAGGAAGGACTTGACAATTTCTCTGGTGGACGTAGCCCACATTGGGTGAACTACATATGTCTATGTCTCTATTGTATTTTGTATCTTTTTTGTGTTATTTGCGCATTTGTTTTATTTCATTGCTCCATGATATTGTTTTTCTAATATTTTGGAACTTTTCTTTCTAATTGTTTTTCTAGATATTTGTCATCTCCTTTCTTCTTCCAAATTTTATTAGGTTTTCTCCCTGACTTGAATGAATTATTTAAGGATTGAATTTTTGAACTCATGCAGCTTTGGGATTTGTGCCCAAAACTATCATAGTTGTAGAATCTCATTGTATGAAATAATTTTGTTGTGTTCCCAACAAAATTGCATCTCCAATATCTAATTGAGTTTTTTTATTTTCCTGTATATCCTTTCTGCAGTTTCTGGAAGTCGATTGCTTTATGGCCAAAGTTATGACAAGAAAAGAAATAGTTATTGAAGGTGTTTCTAGTCTTGAATTTATTTTGTATTGAGAGGTCTTTATTTTGTTTTTATTCTTCCTTTTTACTTATGTAGCTTCCTTCCTTAACAAACTTCATAACTTTTAATTGCTTTGTAATTGCACCTTTTCCTTTTGAGAAGGATGATCCTTTCTCATGCTTGTAAATGGTGCTCCAATTGTCATTGTCTTCTTTTTTATTGTATCTTAGACCAATTTTGTCATTAACCGATATTTGATTGTTCCAAATATTATCTAGGATAGCAGATCTATTCTATAAATTGACAGATTTATTTGTCCTTTCAATCATCTTTTTGAGATTGCCTATTTCTGATTTGAACATGTGACATGTCTCTTCCTTTTTAGTCAACTGAATCTTTAGGGTTTCTTCCATTTCCTTATCATGTTCAAGTTGAGTCTTTAGATTGATGAATATTTCTTCTTTCTCATCCAATACTTCTTTTCATTTAATAGTTTTTTCATATGTATTCAACTCCATAGCTTTTGTTAGGTCAAAAACTTTAGTTTTCAATCTTTTGATTTCTTTCTTGTTTTCTAGTTAAATCCTTTTGAGGTCGATGGCTTCCAATTCCAACATGTGGCATGCTAATTCCTTTTTAGTAATTTGGATCTTATGTGATTCTTAATTTTTCTTAGTTTCTTCAATTTGAGTCATTAGAGTTACATTAGTACATTCATTTATCCTTTTGACGTTAATAATTTCCAATTCCAACATGTGACATGATTCTTCTCTTTTATTTAATTGGAGCTTCTGGGATTCTTCATTTTCTTAGTTTATTCAAGTTGATTTATTAGAAAGATGACCATTTCTTCTGTCTCTTATAGTACTTCTTTTCTTTTATTGTCATGTGCCCTTAATTCTTCCATTTCTTCTGCTAGATTAACAACTTCAGTCTTCAATCTTTTGAATTTTTTTTTCTAGCTGAATATTTTGTTCATGCTCTTCATGGTTAGATTGATCTAACTGTTGTAGTAGAAAAATATATTTCTTTTGAAGTTTCTCCAACTCTTAAAAAGTGCACATAACTATGTATTCAAGCTAGTCAAGAACATCCTTAGTTACTTCAATATTTATACCATTTGCTAGTTCCATACTAATAACTTCAAATGTAGTTATAACATCATTCTTAAAATCTAATAGTTTTTATTTAGTGAATACTGAGGTATTCATCAATTCCTTGATGTAGTATTCATCTCTGTTGATGACTGAGGTTTTCATCAATTATTTTATGGAAGTGTCCTCTTCGATGTTTTGTTCTTTATTCTGATAAGAATTCTCTTTATATGCATTTTGTTCTTCAATCTGATTGGAATTCTCCTTTTCTGATTCTTGTTCTTTACTTTGATAGGATTTATCTTCTTCTTGTGCTTCATTCTGATAATGATTTTCTTGGTGGAGCCATAATTCTTTAGAATATTTGTAATTCCTCATCTTTTCTTTGACTTGGTCTAACAATCCATTCTAGGTTTCTTTTAAGGCTAATGAATTGTTTCTCCTTACTTCCTTTACAGTTTTGTTTTTTCTCTTTGAAGTAGTTAAGTGTCAGGGCTTACTTACTACCGAATCCCAAACTCCATATCCTCTTGACTTCATATATATTTTCATATTTTCCCTCCAGGAATAATAATAAGTTCCATCAAATAAGGGATCTTCATTTTTTGAGACACCCATTTGTCCACCCATTTCTTCTGAATATACCTTCCCTTGTTTAAACTGTGTTGAAGGCACCCTCTCTGATACGAATTGTTGAAATGTACACTTGAAATTGAGAGGGGGGGCTGAATCAGTGTCTATAACTTTTGGATACTTTTCACACTTTCATAGATTAACTGAATTAATTGAATAAGATATGAAGTTCAATTAAGTATTCATAAACATCTAAAACACAGAATGTATGAAGTAGATATAATATCTTTCTTTTATTTATTTAACTTGTATAAATACATATAAAATCAATCATTTAATATATTTGATTTCAACTAAATATGAGAGATCCAACTCTCTGATACAAGAACCAACTTGTAGTTCTCATATCCAACTGAGAAATGAGGAATCCAACCCTCATAACAAGTCCCAGCTTGTTGATCTCAGATCCAACTGAGATGTGAGGAATCCAACCCTCATAACAAGACTCATCTTGTAAACAGGCACCAACTTGATAGAATGAAATTCCATTCAATCCATTATATATACATATATATTTAACCCACCAAGACACACTCTTCTCACCATTATTTCTTGTTTATATAGTCTTCCAACCGGTGTGAATTTGAAACATTGTGTATTTTGATATTGAACCATTTTACCTTTTCATTTAAAAGATAATATTAAACTTTAAATAATAGCATTTTTCCTTTTTGTTCTTTATTCATAATGCTCATGATTTAAATCTATTTTAATCATGACTGTGTATCAGTTCATTTGTCTTCATGAGTTGATCACATATGGATCAACTCATTATATCATTCCCATACTTATTTTGCATCCTCGATTCACCAACAAATCATATTCGATATTTTATCGATTGTGTATTATTATGGTGTTAATTCTCTGTTGAATTACACTACCAACCTTGATTTGTTTATAGAAATGAAATCTGTATGAGGAAATTCTTTCAACCTAGTGTTCAAATGACCGTGAGATCAAAACCACGAGACTATCCATTTAAGTGTTTGTTACTAGTTATTTCTTATTATGCCCATATTCTTCTACATGGGACCGTATTCAAGCGTCTGATGACTTATTAGTTCTAGCCCCTTTAGCTTCTTTAACTTATCACGTGACCAATGTTGGAACCAATTTCTTTGGTACTTCATCCCTCACAACTTCGGTCTTTTGTAGTCATTCAATCCTCTTGAATTATATTTCTTTGAAGTATGTATACTATATTCACTAGTAGATCAGACAATCAATATTAATCTTTTGTTGGATGGACGGTCCTTGCTTATCCAGAGGCTTCAAACAAATCGATGGTCATGACTTGATCTTCAGTTGAGTGTATGATTCTCATACACTTCGGGACTTCTATATGACCACGGAAGGTGGTCAGGTGTTAAGACAAACATTTTTTTAATCAATTATCAAAATCAACAGTCATGTTTTAAATGGACGTTGAGATGGACGTCTGTTATTTACTCTGAAACTTCGAAGATTCGAGACTCCGGGATATTCGAACTTTGATATAATTCAATCCCTCTAGAGTGATTACCTACTGAATAAGTCATAAAGCGACGATCACCACTTTCTGTCTGCTAACACCTCTGCCTATGCTATCCTTCCATTATGGTTGATCAACAGTTGAGAAAACTCCTGAATTAGATCAACGATTAGTGTTACTTCAATATTTACGCTTACTCTATCCTTCCATTGTACTTGATCAATGGTTGAGAATTCTCCTGAATTAGATCAATGGTTAACGTTACTTCATGATTCCAACCTTCGACGATTAGATGATAACACAAGATTGGATATCCCTGAATTTAGTAATCCTAGAGTGATGTGGTTTGTAATGTCACTGTTGATGTGGCACTAACTGAGTGGCTACCACATGTCACTTAGATTCATGACTTTTGTATACATAAAGTGCCAACTGGACCTTCAAACTTATCACCATCTCATTGCGCCACATGTCCTGCTGGCGTGGTCTTGTTGTTGTGGATGATCCAATGAAACTCAATGCTTAGGATATCCTTCCACTTGGATGGTCCATATTCATTTCGACCTTTGGGGCTTTGGGTTATTTGATTTTTCCCACTTCCAAATTCTCCCGAAGTGAGATTCCCCGGAGACTAAACCTCGAGTAACTTGACTTCATCTAAAGATCATTCTTTAACCTAAGAATATTAACATGATCCAATGGTTGTCGATAATTCGGCTATTTGGGATCTCGTGCCTTTGGCCTTGGTCATGCTATACTTCCTCTTTACACGATCCAATGGTTCGGATGTTTCCTGAAGTATTCCTTACATCAAACGACTGGTGTTTCTTCATGAATTCGGTCTTCGAGAATTCTAGTTCAATTCAAACTCCTTTTCACTGAAGTGGTCAGCACCGAGGTTGACCATTTCTACTCAGATTTAATCCAACGGCTGATATGTTTCCTAATGTTATCTAATGATTTTAATCAAGGACTTCATACCTTGGCCTTGATTATCCTATCCTTCCAATTTATTTTGATTCAATGATCAATATTACTTCCGAAAATTTTCTGAGATCTGATGAGTCATGTCTACTTCGGGAATTTGTCTTCGGCTAAGAAATTCCCCCCCCAGGTAATTTTATCCGAAGTAGTTAGCTTTGAATTTGACCATTGTTCCTCCTACATGATCTAACGGTTTAAGTCACTCCCAAATATTCAATATTATGGCCACGATTCTCTCCTTCTTTATGTAAGTTTCCTTTGTGATCCAAAAGTCATATTTACATCCGATTTCTGGATGAATAACTCTAGTTGCTTGATTTTTATAAAGGTTTCCACTTGTAAAAGTTCTCTTTCTGAAACGTGATCTCTTGTGTGACTTCAAAAGCACTATCTCTTTTGGATCA
>ML777945.1:958732-968835 GCA_009831015.1 Picea engelmannii | reverse complement strand
TTCTGGCACACCTGAGGAAGGAAAGGTTCCCAAGGGGAGCATATAACAAGCTGAAAATGAAGAAAATTGGGCCATGCAGAGTCCTAAAGAAATTGGGAGAAAATGCTTATGAGATTGAATTGTCGGATGATATTGGAATATCTCTGAAATTCAATGTCTCGGACTTATATCCATATAAGGCTGAGGAAGCAGGAGCTGGGAATGATGAACATCCAGAAGTCTAGTGGCAGAAACAGATGCCGATTGCAGAGAAGCCGCAGATGGAATACATACTAGACAAGCGAGTAGGTAAGAGGACCAGAAGGAAATAATATTTTGAGTATCTGGTCAAGTGGAAGAATCATCCAGTGGAAGATGCCAGCTGGGAGACCGAAGCAGTGATACAAAAGCATGGACAGATTGTGCAAGATCTCATGGACAGGAGCCCATGAAATTTTTCAAGCCAGGGAGTATGATGCAGGAGCATCACCAAAACCATCAAGCGAGCCATCATGGAGCGAAAGATAGTTGGATAAGCCAACACGAAATTTGAAAACACTTTGGGAATTGTTGCGCAAGTATTTAATGAAGACATTTATGAAAGCGTACTTGATATATTGTAATGGACCTTGAGCGGATATCTCTCGTCCTTTAGTAGATAGATGACATTTATTTTAGTTAATGCTGGTAGATAGGATTTAAGTATAGATTTGATAGTTTAGAGACTCAAGAGGGAAAACGGATATAGACACCCTCCTTTGTATCAATTGTATCATTATCAAGAATTCAGGAGCAAGCAGAGGAAAATTGTGAAGAACACCCATGTACAGGCATTTGAATTAATAGAAGAAAGTTCTGATTCAAATTCATGGCTGGGGTTGTTTCTCTGTGTGTATTGTTCATATGCTTATGAATGTTTGTTTTCTTGATATGCATTTGCTTTGTACATGCTATGCATGAGATTTCATGTTTGAACTTGAAGTCTGAAAGGGAGATGGAATGAGTTTAAATTGTTTCTCTATATGAGCCAGGAGATTCTTGCAAGGTGTGCAGTGGAAATTCATCCGCAAGGAGTGCGTCGATGAAGGCTCAGTAGCGTAACACTTGTTCTCATTCGCCCAGAAGTTGGTTTGGGTTGTTAAAGTCGTGCAAGGAGTGCACAGGCTGAAGAAAAAGTCTTAGTTGTGAATCTGAGCAAAGGGAAATTAAAGACTGTTGTTGCGGGAGTTGCGCAGAGTTGAAGGGATTTAACACTTGAGAGTTGTTGAACGATCGCCGCGAGGAGTGTGTGCAAATCCTTCTGAAAGAGTCAGAGTGGGAAAATCTCAGGAGGTATAGAACCTTTGTGATATCGTTGAAGAAGAGCGTCGGGGGTTTGTTCCATGAAATGGTTCAGGTGCAGAGTTGCCAGTACATGCACAGAGATCTCTTTTTCCTAACAAACCGTTGAAGTTGTGGAAAAGCTCAGGAGGAATAGACCCTTCAATTCACTGAAGGCTAAGTGCAGGGAAGCTACCATTGGAAGTTGGAAGAAGGTGTCACAGGTTGGTGAGCGAGAAAACGAGTCTCAGGGAGAGACACTTCTTTATTTTGCAGAATCCTCAAGGGGAGAACGGACAGACGAAATCTTTGGGAGAGATTTCATGAAGTTCCGAGAGTCGCTGGATCTCCCAGAGGTGCAAGGTAGTTACAGCATAGGCGTGGAGAGGATTCAAAGCTTAGGAGGGGAAACACCGTTGATCCAAGTCGGTCAGGGCCGTTGGATTGTTCATGAGATCTCCTATCGTGACCTCGTGAGGAAAGTGTTCTAAGTTTGGTAAGGGGAGTCACGAGATTTCGAAAGGCGATATCTCGACTACTCCGAGTATAGCGTGGGTCCCCAGGGGTTGGAAAGTGGACAGGTGGCACCTCGCATCTTGGGAGATCGGAAGTAGAAGGGTCGAGAAATTGGTCTCAAAGATCGTGAAGTCACGAGGGAGCAAGGTCGCGAGTCTCGGCACCTCAGACCTCGGAAGTTGACAGGGAAGATATTCAACCTCGCGAGTAGAGAAGTCATGAAGGAGTGAAGTAGCAATAGTGCAGAAGTCTCGAGGGAAGTGTCGGTGCAGACGGGTCAAGTCGCATGTGCACATCGGAGTTTCGGTACCTCAGGTATCGGAGGTTGGAAAACCAAAAGTTTGATGTCGCGAGTAGCGAGGTCACGAGTAGCGAAATCCCTAAGGGAACAGTCAGCGAGTTGACAGACTATCGAGTCTCGGGAATCCAAGGGTGTAGCGCTCGACTGGTGAACTCGCGAAGTCGCGAGTTCTGATCCTCCGAGAAGTGAAGGAAGAGGATCTCACGACGAAGAGAATCTGTGGGTAGGAAGATTCCCGATAAGGAATTAGGAGAGCCTTTGAGTTCTTCGGGCGGAGAAGAGAGGAAGGTCCTGTGTGAGCGGACGTGCCCGCAAGGGTGTGGCATGTTTGCGTCATTTTGTTTCATCTTTTCACCCATATTATTTTCCATATTTTTCCTAGTTTGTCACATATTATTTTTCATATATTCTATATGCATTTATGTGTTTATCAAATAATCACTTTTTATTTATCTATCACTCAATTTGTTAAATTAATTCTCCAATTTGGATAGCCAATTATGTATCTCTTCACTTTCTTCATGAGTCACGGTACTCTGTAGAGGTTTAATTGGTGTAGAATTTTTTTTCAAACCCATTTACATGTGGTATAACAATAATATTCTATACATGTATTATATATTTTAACTTTGCCACACTTTTAAGTCACTTGAAGCAAGTATACCAATCAAATTTATGACAATTGTAAGTTAAATACCATTAAAACCCTGATTTGGAGACAGTTTTACAATTCAACCTTAAACCCAATATAGATATGAAATTTATGTACCTATGATTCTCATTTTATTTTCTTTGGTATCCTTATATTTATTATCTTCAATTCCACACATTTTACTAAATTCATATGTGCCAAGGAAAAGGTAACTTCTGCAAAACTTGTTGATATTTTACTTTTGAGGAGAGTGAATTGGTATGGACTTCCATGTGTTCAATTTTTCATATGTACCTATGAAACTTTAACCTGTAATACCATGGTCCACACACTATTCAAAAACACTAGTGGAACTAAATTTGGATCTTCATAAAATATGATATGACTATTTTACTGAGAACACCTATTTGAGACTAATTTTAGGGATAGTAAAAAACCCTAACTTCCACAGTGTTATAATTATAATTTGTTAGAATATAAATATGTCTCATCATTTTTTCAAAAAAAATACTATTTAAATATTGCCATAAAATAATGGATAGAAAATATTACAACAGGACATGTTTGGGATTAATCTTGGGATTAGTAAAAAAACCTCATTTCCACTACCTATATTTCTGAAGGTATAGAGAAAAAAAACCTAAAACATTTATCATATGTACTTCACTATGTTCTCTTAGTCTCCCAAAATTTTCATTATCAAAAAATTTCCAAAAAATGTTATAGATAAAATACTAGGATAACTTGTTTGAAGGATGAAACTCTAGGACCATATGCTTTGAAACCAAATATTATGAACCAAAATCCACAAATATCATAAGAAAATAAATAAGAAGTATATAAATACCTTTAGAATGATAAATATTCAATGAATTATAAGCCAATTGGAGGGTGTAACCTCCTTTTATAATATATCCAATGCATAAGACAATATTCCTATACAAATGGATATCCTTTATTATAAATTGTAGAAAAAGTATTAATGATGTAACCAAACACTAAGCCAACCTAAACGTAACTAATAAAATAATAATTCATAGGGGTTTGGGCCTGGACATAGTACTTATTCTTTAGTAGTTGTCATGGCCTTGAAAAAAGAAGGAACTTGGTGCATGTGTCTTGACTTTAAAGCTCTCTACAAAATAAAAATCAAGGATAAGTTTCCCATTCCTATCATTGATGATCTCTAAGGTACAAGAGGTCAAAAAAACCCTCACATCCTAATTTCACATTCTCCACACTCTCAAATATAATCTATTCATAGCTTGGAATTGGATGAAGTAGCAAGTTGATCAACATATCTCTAAATGTGATTTTGAGGAAGGGGATCATTTGTTACTTTGTATTCTTCCTCAAAACATTTATGGACCCTATATTATACTAAAACATATTAGTCCAAAAAATTACATATAATAAATTTTGAGCCACTCTAAAGTTTATCCAATCTTTCATGTCTCCTACTCAAAGAAAGTGATCATATAAGATTGTCATGTTCGAACAAACCTTCTAGAAATTGACGCAAAAGGTTACATTTGGTTGTATTCTAAGGCCATCCTTTACAATAGAGAGAATAATCTTAACACTAGCACACTATACATGGTGTCTTGATATAATGGAACTATACATGACCCAAGGATGTCACAAAGGAACCAACAAAGATCCTTCAACAATTCCCTCATCTCCATCCTTGAGGACAATGTTTATTTTTAAGGGGGAGGGAATGTTAGGGTTTTATATTCCATAACCCCCTAAGTATATAGATAGGTTTATATGTATGGTGGCTATGTCTAGTAAATAAGACCCATGTAGTAGTGTAAAAGGATCTAATTTATGAAGGATTATTAGAATATTCTTCCTACTAGAGAGTTCCTTATCTATAATGTTCCTAGAGGGTACATAGTAATATATAAAGAATTGGATGCATTGTAATGATATTCCTTATGAATTCTATTGTAATCAAATATATGACAAATTTGAGGTTTCCCCACTTGAAGAGGAAAGCCAACATCGTCTTCATAAATAAAGGTATAAATTTGTGTTATTATGGTTCTTTATTTGGCTATAGTGATTTCAATATGTCATTTATGTATTTAATCTAGATAAAATATATTATTTATGCTCTACATATTTTAATTTACTAATTTAAAAAACACCATATGTTTTGTGGAACGATTACCTATGACCTCCGCAAGAGGTAACTACATCATGGTATTCATTGACATGATAACCAAGAGTGCCAACTTTATTCTTGTTAATAGAATCTTTGATTACCTTCCATGGAGTTGCTTAAAATATCATATTAGATAGATATCCATGGTTCACTTCTAGGTTTTGGAAAAATCTCTTAAATTCTACTAGAACTCAACTCAACTTCAGCAGTTCAAAACTGCATATCATTTATACATGTATGCGTAGACAGAAAGGTTTAGTAAAATATTGGAGGACATGTTTAAAACATACGTAATGGACCAAGATAACCAATTGAAGAAGTATATCCCCTCAGTGTAATATTCATACAACAATAGTTATCACAGTTCCCTTAAAGAAGCCCCATATGAAGTCCTCTATGGAATATCCTTTTGTACAACTTTGAGATTGGATCAATTAGAGGATCAAGTCATTTTAGGACCTAAAATGATACAAGAAATGAAAGAATATATGGTTACAATTAAGTAAAGTCTTAAGGAAGTTAGATACTAACATAAAAGTTATGCAAATGATAATAGAACTAATAGAAGCTATAAGTAAGGTAACCATGTTTTTTAAGAGTCAACGCCTATATGAACTACTTCAAATATGGTAAGGGAAAAAAGTTGTTCCATAGTTTTGTCATGCCATATAAAATTTAGAGAGGATTGTACCACTTCCTTATAAGCTTGATATGTCTTCCCATGTATGAAATATGCATAATGCATTTCATGTTTATGTACTTAGAAATTATGTTACTAATCCATCCCATCTATTGAAATTTCATGGATTGCAGGTTCTTGAGGAGGGAGCCATCCAAGTTGTTCCATTCTCTATACTAGATCATAGGGTTTGTTAGTTGAGGAACCAATAAATTGAACAAGTCAAGGTCCATTGTGATCAATACAATCTAGGAAATACAGCCTAGGAGGATGAAAGACCTATGTGTTGCTACTTTCTCTATTTTTTTGGTTAAATATTTGTTATGAGTCAAACTGAACTACCTAACTTAACTAAGACATATGCATATACCAAGTTAGGTTTTTTTATTACCATTTGTTTCAACATTTTGAAGTATGACTTGTTTTTGGTTCAAATAAATAGTATATATTGACTTTATTGTTGTACATATGCACTATGGTTACTCTAATGAAGACGTTAGTCTATATTAAGAACACCTACGCTATTTATGTGTAATCTTTTGTTAGCATGTGGTTCCATTTATTAGGTTGATGAAATTATATATCTTTTATGAATATGTGTTGAGGTTATACTTGTTATGATAGTATCTCATGATCTGATGACATGATGTAATTATGATAAGATGTTTTATGATAACATGTGTGATCATGTGCTTCCTTACTATGGCAATGAGGAAATGCAATAATATGAATATGAATTATTTCATATGGGATGATGATGTTTTTTTATGAATAATTAATTTCTTTAATGTTGTGAGGTGGTCAATGAAAGTAAATACATCGATGAGCCAAGATAGGCAATTCATTCCATGTTCTCATGGGAAACCATACCTATGAAGGTGAACATATAAAAATAAAAAACGTATGGGTGGTTTTCCTTTCTAGGATTAGTTTGGGACCCTAGGATTACATTGTTTAATAGTTCAATTACTATTAGAGATGACACCACTAGTTGTTACTCTTCAGAGTGTACTTTTGGGAGGATTAGGAGTGGTCTTTTGAGGAGTTGATTGATTTTATCTAGCTTATGACCATCTGGCATAATAAGGGAAATTAAATGGGTTCATGTATCAACACCTTGAAATTAGTGCTAGGAGTAGAGAGTGTTTCACATCGTCGAGGTAGATCTAAGAGAGGTTCACATAGAGATGCCTCATGGAGGATGTAGGGGAGTATATGACTTGTTAGTAGAGTAGGCTAGGGAACACTCATTTCACAGGATGGATGTAGTATTTCACCATTACTGGGAGAGAGTGGGAGAGCATGTCCATAGATTACCGAGGGTATAGAGGACATAATATGTATGCAATGATTGACCAGTTCATGCACTTTCTAGTGATATCCTCTGAGTATGGGGAAACACAAGTGACAAATATATATAGTGGAGAGATGTCCATAGTCCATAAGAAGCCCAGATTCATTGTCAATGATCGAGACAAACTTCCTTTTCTAACATTCGAGATCAAGTATGGAAGTGGATTCACAGGTCATGACTTCACCTGGACACCTATGCATGATACTATTGAAGTAATATATGAATACATTACAGGTATTTCAGGAGGGAGTACCATGGGAGGAGGAGGTAGACTAGGCATGGTGGTCAGATGGTTATGATCAGAGTGGTACGACATCAAAATGGTGGTTCCTTTCTAAGATTAGCTTGGGACCTTGGGATTTTATGGGTTGATAGTTTGGCCGCAGGTATAGATGGGAGAACTATTTTTTACTTGCAATAGGTCCCTGGTGTTAGCACATTGTAGGAAAATATAGTGGGTAGATCAGAAAAATTGTATGAGGAAGGTAGCCCACATTGCATGAAATCATATAAAGAGTCAATTGATCCCTTATGTGACATACCATGGCATGTTTATGAAATAAATTTGCATGATTTGGAGAAGTGACTATTGGTCATAGAGGAACCAATTGTGTAGTTGTTGACGAGGACAGGTGATGCTCATAAATTTATTAAAGACCCTATATGGAAAACCAAGATGGAAGAGAGGAAAAAGGGAATTTCATATGGAGTCACTAGTACCCATTTGCGCATCATCAAAGAGGGACTAGAGAATATGAAATCAAATTATTTGCAGTTATTCATGGATAGGGGCCTTTCTATTAAGCTCATTGGAGAAAAGGAAAGGGAGATTGAGGAGATTTGTTGCTAACTTAGTTTTGCATGCTCTTCATCGTTGAAAACAATAGAGACACCATCATATTTGGCAAAAGTGACACATGAGGGCATGGGTGGAACTCATTATATAAGGGAGGATCCTCTTGTGACAATTCGACATGATGAGCATTTGAAGTTGCAGGTGTTTGGTGAGAGGTTTGACATAGAGGGTTTTGACCATGCACCTATTTTTCATTGCAGGGACCATGAGTCATTTATTTTGGCCCAAGGTGTAGCTACAAAGGAGGTAGTTGAAAAAATTCCATGTGGATTGACCAACAAGGAAATATATGCACTAGTTGATTGGGCATTGAGTATAGGATGGATGTGCACACATCACTCTGGGACCCATTTTCAGTTGATATTAGTGGAGTTATTAATACAATGGCACATATAGGATACGTGGTGCTACATGATTATATAGGGGTGTTCAGTGGTATACAATAGTATGGTCATGTACAATGGGTTTTTGGAATGATTTCCCTGGGGAGATCACCAGATAGGGACTTTAGAGTCTAGACATATCATTGAGTTTGGTTCACCTAGAATCGATGAGTGGATGGATGAGCTTAATGGGGAGGTATATTCCTCGGAGATTGATCTTTGAGTAGGATATCACTAGAGAAGGGATAGAGAGCAGGATACCTGCATGATTTCTCTCATATGTTATCTTCATTTATTAGTCATACCATTGGGATTGCCCAATTCACATGCCACTTTCCAATGTTGCAAGGAGTGGCAGTGGAATCTAGCACTATTTTATGATGTTGAAGGTATATTTAATAGGACATGGAGGGTTCACCTAGGTTAGTGGGGTGAGGTAGGAAGGATTATAGACATGTTATATTTATTTCATTTGGGCTATGTGGTAAGAGAACAAGAAGAGATACATATTGTATTGGATCAATTCATAGAGATTCCATATAACAAAGTGATGGATGGAATTATCCACTACGGAGGTTGCACACATGTAGTCCCCTTGTCCACAATTAGGGAGGAGATTATGAGGGCTATGCGTGATTCACCTTTGAAAGGGAATTCTCACTACTCGTATGAGGATGAGGCACCGTAGGTGATAAGGTTACTTTGCAGGGAGGTGTTTAGACACCATGACTTAGTTCATTACATTAACAGTGATCGAGATAGCCAATTTTCTGACGAAGTTTGGTAGGAGCCAAACAAAATTGCAGGAATAGACTTGATTCCTAGTACATGGTTTCCACCAGTTGTTGGCATACCAGGGATTTATATCATTATTTACTCTGATGGAACTGTGACATCTAGCATGTATTGGGAGTGGTGGAATTCCAATTTGGTGGTGGGATATGGGAATTCATCTGAGTGACAGATTGATTCAGATGATGATGATGATTGACAGAGTTGTGACAATGATTGTTCTGCTTTATTTTTGGGATTTCATTAGAGAGAATGTCAACAATTATTATATATAGAAAGAAATACTCAAGGTCTACCATGTATTTGCAGAATTAGACTTCATGGAGACACCTTCATAAGGGAGGATTTCAAATAGTGGTTTTAGTCCCTTTAGGGAGTTCATCTTGGGGTTCTAGGAGAGGAGGATGCACACTGGGCACGTTCAATTATGATCATAGTAGTGTAGCGTTAGCATGGTGGTTCCTTTTTGGGATTAGTTTGGGACCCTGGGAATACATTGTTTAACAGTTCATCAACTATTAGAGATGAGAGCATTGATTTTGACTCTCCGGAGTCTACTTTTGGGAGGCTTAGGAGTGGTTTCTTGGAGGAGTGGTATTATAAGGAGTTGACCGAGTTTATGCATCTTATGATCACGTGTCTTATCAGGGGAATTCATATAGATTATTGTGTCAGTACCTTGCAGATTAGTTTTAGCAACAAATAGTATTTCACATTGTCTAGGAAGATCCAAGAGGGGCTCGCATGGAGAGGCCTGATGAATGATGTAGGGGAGTATATGACTTGTCCGCAGAGAAGTTCATGGCACACTCATTCCACATGATGGATGCAGTCTTTGACCATTTATGGGTGAGACTGGGAGAGTATGTGGAAAAATTGCATGATAGGATTACCAAGGGTATAAAGGATAGATATTATGTCTATGGTGATTGACCAATTCACGCACTTTCTAATTATGTCTTTAGAGTATGGGGAAAATTCGGTGACAAAGATATCTAGTGGAGAGATGTCTAGAGTCGATGAGAAGATAAGAGTCATTTCTAGTGATCTGGAAAACTTCATTTTATGACATTCAATATCAAGTATGGCATTAGATTTGCA
>ML777945.1:907063-956663 GCA_009831015.1 Picea engelmannii | reverse complement strand
CACCAACTTTTGTGATGCAGGAGCATCACCGAAACCATCAAGCGAGCCAACATGGAGCGAAAGACAGCTGGATAAGCCAGCACGAAATTTGAAAACACTTTGGGAATTGTTGCGCAAGTATTTAATGAAGACATTTATGAAAGAGCACTTGATATATTGTAATGGACCTTGAGCAGATAGCTCTCGTCCTTTAGTAGATAGACGGCATTTATTTTAGTTAATGCTGGTAGATATGATTTAAGTATAGATTTGATAGTTTAGAGACTCAAGAGGGAAAACGGATATAGACACCCTCCTTTGTATCATTTGTATCATTATCAAGAATTCAGGGGCAAGCAGAGGAAAATTGTGAAGAACACTCATGTACAAGCATTTGAATTAATAGAAGAAAGTTCTGATTCAAATTCATGGCTGGGGTTGTTTCTCTGTGTGTATTGTTCATATGCTTATGAATGTTTGTTTTCTTGATATGCATTTGCTTTGTACATGCTATGCATGAGATTTCATGTTTGAACTTGAAGTCTGAAAGGGAGATGGAATGAGTTTCAATTGTTTCTCTATCTGAGCCAGGAGATTCCTGCAAGGTGTGCAGTGGAAATTCATCTGCAAGGAGTGCGTCGATGAAGGATCAGTAGCGTAACACTTGTTCTCATTTTCCCAGAAGTTGGTTTGGGTTGTTAAAGCCGTGAAAGGAGTGCGCAGGCTGAAGCAGAAGTCTCAGTTGTGAATTTGAGCAAAGGGAAATTAAAGATTGCTGCTACGGGAGTTGCGCAGAGTCGAAGGGATTTAACACTTGAGAGTTGTTGAACGATCATCGCGAGGAGTGTGTGCAAATCCCTTTGAAAGAGTCAGAGTGGGAAAATCTCAGGAGGTATAGAACCGTCGTGATATCGTTGAAGAAGAGCACTGGGGGTTTGTGCCGTGAAAGGGTTCAGGCGCAGAGTTGCCAGTACATGCACAGAGATCTCTTTTTCCTAACAAACCGTTGAAGTTGTGGAAAATCTTAGGAGGAATAGACCCTTGAATTCACTGAAGGCTAAGTGCAGGGAAGCTACCATTGGAAGTTGGAAGAAGGTGTCGCAGGTTGGTGAGTGAGCAAACAAGTCTCGGGGAGAGACACTTCTTTATTTCGCAGAATCCTCAAGGGGAGAATGGATGGACAAAATCTTTGGGAGAGATTTCACGAAGTTCCGAGAGCCACTGGATCTCCCAGAGGTGCAAGGTAGTTACAGCACAGGTGTGGAGAGGATTCAAATCTTAGGAGGGGCAGCACCATTGATCCAAGTCAGTCAGGGCCGTTGGATTGTTCACGAGATCGCCTATCGGGACCTCGTGAGGAAAGTGTTCTAAGTTTGGTAAGGGGAGTCACGAGATTGCGAAAGCCGATATCTCGACTACTCTAAGGATAGCGTGGGTCCCCAGGAGTCGGCAAGTGGACAGGTGGCACCTCGCATCTCGGGAGCTCAGAAGTAGAAGGGTCGAGAAATTTCTGTCAAAGATCGCGAAGTCACGAGGGAGCGAGGTTGCGAGTCTCGGCACCTCGGACCTCGGAAGTTGACAGGGAATATATTCAGCCTCGCGAGTAGTGAAGTCACGAAGGAGTGAAGTAGCGATAGCGTGGAAGTCCCGAGGGAAGTGTCGATGCAGACGGTTCAAGTCGCACGTGCACATCGGAGTTTCGGTACCTTGGGTATCGGAGGTTGGAAAACCAAAAGTTTGATGTCGTGAGTAGCGAGGTCATGAGTAGAGAAATCCCTAAGGGAACAATCAGCGAGTTGACAGACTATCGGGTCTCAGGGATCCAAGGGTGTAGCGCTCGACTGGTGAACTCACGAAGTCGCGAGTTCCGATCCTCTGAGAAGTGAAGGAAGAGGATCGCGCGACGAAGAGAATCTGTGGGTAGGAAGATTCCCGATAGGGAATTAGGAGAGCCTTTGAGTTATTCGGGCTGAGAAGAGAGGAAGGTCCCGTGTGAGCGGACGTGCTCGCGAGGGTGTGGCGCGTTTGCGTCAAGTGGTATCAGAGAGAGAAAAATTTCTCTGTTTTCTATAGCAGAGGAGGAAGGAAAAATTTCACCATGCCACCCAGAAGAGAAAGGAAATCTCCCGATCCAGAGGATAGGGGAAACCAGAGGGGCAGAGGAAGACAAGTAGCTAATCCATAGATGGAGAGGCAGATACGAGATCTTCTAGCAAGGGTGGAAGATATGAAGGCAATGCAGAGACACACAGCAGATGCTGGAGATCTAAGTGACTCCGAAGGCGAAGCTGAAGCTGAACAACAAGGAGAATTTTCAGCTGAAGATGCAGCCAATGAGCGATTGATTAAAGCCATTACTAGAATGAGTGCAAAGACAAAAATGGACATTCCAACTTATGAAGGAAGTTTGGATGAAGAAGAGCTATTGGACTGGATCTGGGCTCTTGACACCTACTTTGACTATGAGGATATCGAAGAGGACAAAAAGGTCAGACATGCTGTCATGAAATTGAAGGGACATGCAACATTATGGTGGGACGAGCTTCAAGAAGATAGACATTCCAAAGGGAAACAAAAGATTAAAAACTGGGACCGAATGATAGCAAAGCTGAAGGCAAAGTTCATCCCAAGGGACTATCAAATCACACTGTTCAGGAGAATGCAGAACCTGAGATAGAAGTTGATGACAGTTAAGGAATATACTGAGGAATTCTACAAGCTCAATATCAGAGCAGGTCATTGGGAGAGTGATGATGAAAAAGTAGCCAGGTATATGAATGGCTTAAGATACGATATACAGGATGAGATGAGTATGACAACCATCAGAACGGTGGAGGATGCGTATCAGATGGCTTTGAAAGCTGAGGAAAAGATAAGCCGTAAGCCAGCACAGTGAGGCCGAGGTAAGAGCCAGTCGAGAGGTAAATCAGTTTCCCAAGACAGGTTCCAGAAATCTAAGGATGACTGGAAAAATCCTCAGGCAAGAAAAAAAAGAGGTGGAACCTCACAGCGAGGGCCACATACTGAACAAAGAAGGTAGCAAAATGATGAGCGAGGAGATTATGCTAACGCAAACACTCTTCCCTGTACTAGAGGTCGAGGTAGAGGAAGAGGTGGAGTCATCACATGCTACACATGTGGGAAGAACGGGCACAAAGCGGTTGATTGTCCGGATAGAAAGAAGGATGGAGAAGAAGCTCACATCGCCGAGGCAGAGAGGCGAGATGCTGAAGCAGAAGACACAGAAGATGGAAGGTATTTGATGATGCATAAAGTTCTCTTAACACCCGAGAAGGAGGTGGAGGACACAGCTCAAAGAAGCAGACTGTTCAGAACTACATGCAAGACCAAATACAGGAAATGCAAAGTTATAGTGGACAGTGGTAGCACTGATAATCTCGTTTCAACCAAGATGGTGGAGAAACTAGAGCTGGAGACGACTAATCACCCGAGTCCATACAATGTTTCATGGCTACAGAAGGGACATCAGGTGAGTGTCACTAAACAATTCTTAGTTGACATTAAAATCAGAGGATATAATGACAAGATCTTATGTGATGTTATTCCTATGGATGTTTTCCATTTACTGTTGGGAAGACCATGGCAGTATGATAGAAATGTCATTCATGATGGGAAAATGAATACGTATACCCTGGAGAAGAATGGGAGAACACATATGTTACTTCCGATCAAAGATAAGGAGGTAAAGACAGAAGTGAACAACAGGGTACTTCTCATGAGTGGGAAGGACCTTCTTACAGAAGTTAAGAAGAAAGAAGATCCACAATTTTTTTGTGGTCAGAAAGCCCAAAATCATTTTGACTAGCACAAAAGTGGATGATTTGCCAGAAGAAATTCAGGAGCTACTTGAAGAGTTCGCTGATATAGTGGTGGACGAATTACCTCATTCGTTGCCGCCAATAAGGAGCATAAGTCATCACATAGACCTTGTACCGGGAGCTAGTTTGCCAAATAAGGCTACGTACAGGTTGACGCCTTAGGAAAACGAAGAGGTTAAGAAGCAGGCCCAGGATTTATTGGACAAGGGACTGGTCAGGGAAAGTTTAAGTCCGTGTGTCGTTCCAATGGTACTCAGCCCAAAGAAAGATGGAGGCTGGAGAATGTCCACCGATTCTAGAGCCATTAACAAGATCACCATCAGGTATAGGTTCCCATTGCCAAGAATGGATGACTTGATGGACTGTTTAAGTGGAGCAAATTTTTTTTCAAAGGTGGATTTGAAAAGCGGATACCATCAAATTCGCATGAGGGAAGGCGATGAGTGGAAGACAGCCTTCAAGACCAACGAAGGACTGTATGAATGGCTAGTCATGCCGTTTGGTTTGACGAATGCACCGAGTACATTCATGAGGTTGATGAATGAAGTGCTAAAGGAATTCATAGGTAAGTTTGTCATTTTTTATCTAGATGACATATTGATTTTCAGCAAAACTAAGGCAGAACATCTGAAGCATTTAGCTGCAGTAATGAAGAAGCTACAGCAGGAGAAGTTGTTGATCAATGTAAGGAAATATTCATTTTTGAAGACATAACTCATTTACTTGGGGTTTTTCATATCGGCAAATGAATTGAAGATGGAACCAAGTAAAGTGGCTGTAATAAAGAATTGGCCATCACCAAGAAATGTTTTCGAGGTGAGAAGTTTTCATGGACTGGAGAGTTTCTACAGGAAATTCATCCGAAATTTTAGCGGAATCAGCACAACAATGATGGACACAGTCAGGAAAAGACATAAATCTTTTCATTGGACTGAAGAGGCTGAGAAAAGCTTCAATCTTTTGAAGCGGAATATCACAGAGCAACCAGTGTTGGTGTTGCCAGATTTCCGAAAGACGTTCCAAGTGAAATGTGATGCGAGTGGCTTTGCCATAGGAGCGGTCTTGAGTCAGGATGACAGACCAATTGCTTATTTCAGCGAGAAGATGAATGAGGCAAAGGAAAAATACTCCACATATGATAAATAATTTTATTCCATCATACATGCATTGAAAAAATGGAGGCACTATTTGATTCCAAGGGAATTCGTTTTATATAGTGATAATCATGCATTGCAGTATGTAACTCAGCAGGAGAAATTAAATCAGAGGCATGTTAAATGGGTAGAATACGTGCAGAATTTTACATTTGTTATCAAACATATTTCAGGGACTGCTAACAAAGTGGTTGATGCTTTGAGCAGGAAATGTTTGTTGTTGCAGGAGTTCAAAGTCAAGACTTTAGGCTTTGATGATCTCAAGGAGATGTACGCAAGCGATGTAGATTTTGCAGAGGCGTATGGAGCAGCTGAGAACCCAGTTCTCAGAGACAGAAGTCAGTGGATAGATTACATGATCCAAGATGGATTGTTGTTCAGAGGAAATCAGTTGTGTATTCCAAATTGCTCCATGAGGGAGAACTTGTTGAAAGAAAAGCACAGCGGAGGCTTAGCAGGGCACTTTGGCCATGACAAGACATATGCGAAGATAAGAGAAGCATACTTTTGGATGATGATGCAAACAGATGTCAAGAAGTTTGTTGACAGATGTAGAATTTGCCAGCATTCGAAGGGCAGAAAGCAGAATGCAGGATTCTATCAATCATTACCCATACCAGAAAGGCCATGGGAGGCGATCAGCATGGATTTCGTACTAGGATTGCTGAGGACGCAAAGAGCACATGATTCGATCTTTATGGTGGTTGACAGGTTTTCCAAGATGGCACATTTTATCCCGTTTCAGAAGACCAGTGATGCGACTCACATCGCAAACTTGTTTTTCAAGGAGGTTGTTAGACTTCATGGAATGCCAAGAAGCATAGTATCGGACAGGGATACCAAATTCATTGGACATTTCTGGAGGACACTCTGGAAGAATATGGGGACTAACTTAATGTTCATTTCTACCTACCATCCACAGACAGATGGGCAGACATAAGTGGTCAACAGAAGCCTAGGGGACTTGCTGAGGAGTTTAGTGATGGAACACCACAGCAACTGGGATAGTGTATTGCCACAGGCAGAATTCGCTTACAATGATTCGGTGAATCGAAGCACAGGGAAAAGTCTGTTTGATATAGTATACGACAGACAACCGAAAGGTGTTTCAGAGCTGAGGGATTCGGAGCAAATAATTACTCAGAGCGCAAGCGCTGAAGAATTCGCAGAGGCGATGAGGGAACTTCACATCAGGGTGAAGCAGCGACTGACAGAATCAAATCAGGAGTACAAGCGCAGAGCGGATCAACATCGGAGACAACTTCAATTTGATGTTGGCCATTTGGTTCTGGCACACCTGAGGAAGGAAAGGTTCCCAAGGGGAGCATATAACAAGCTGAAAATGAAGAAAATTGGGCCATGCAGAGTCCTAAAGAAATTGGGAGAAAATGCTTATGAGATTGAATTGTCGGATGATATTGGAATATCTTTGAAATTCAATGTCTCGGACTTATATCCATATAAGGCTGAGGAAGCAGGAGCTGGGAATGATGAACAACCAGAAGTCCAGTGGCAGAAGCAGATGCCGATTGCAGAGAAGCCGCAGATGGAATACATACTAGACAAGCGAGTAGGTAAGAGGACCAAAAGGAAAGAATATTTTGAGTATCTGGTCAAGTGGAAGAATCATCCAGTGGAAGATGCCAGCTGGGAGACTGAAGCAGTGATACAAAAGCATGGACAGATTGTGCAGGATCTCATGGACAGGAGCCCATGAAATTTTTCAAGCGAGGGAGTATGATGCAGGAGCATCACCGAAACCATCAAGCGAGCCATCATGGAGCGAAAGATAGCTGGATAAGCCAGCACGAAATTTGAAAACACTTTGGGAATTGTTGCGCAAGTATTTAATGAAGACATTTATGAAAGCGCACTTGATATATTGTAATGGACCTTGAGCGGATAGCTCTCGTCCTTTAGTAGATAGACGACATTTATTTTAGTTAATGCTGGTAGATAGGATTTAAGTATAGATTTGATAGTTTAGAGACTCAAGAGGGAAAACGGATATAGACACCCTCCTTTGTATCATTTGTATCATTATCAAGAATTCAGGAGCAAGCAGAGGAAAATTGTGAAGAACACCCATGTACAGGCATTTGAATTAATAGAAGAAAGTTCTGATTCAAATTCATGGCTGGGGTTGTTTCTCTGTGTGTATTGTTCATATGCTTATGAATGTTTGTTTTCTTGATATGCATTTTCTTTGTACATGCTATGCATGAGATTTCATGTTTGAACTTGAAGTCTGAAAGGGAGATGGAATGAGTTTAAATTGTTTCTCTATCTGAGCCAGGAGATTCTTGCAAGGTGTGCAGTGGAAATTCATCCGCAAGGAGTGCGTCGATGAAGGCTCAGTAGCGTAACACTTGTTCTCATTCGCCCAAAAGTTGGTTTGGGTTGTTAAAGTCGTGCAAGGAGTGCACAGGTTGAAGCAAAAGTCTTAGTTGTGAATCTGAGCAAAGGGAAATTAAAGACTGTTGTTGCGGGAGTTGCGCATAATTGAAGGGATTTAACACTTGAGAGTTGTTGAACGATCGCCGCGAGGAGTGTGTGCAAATCCCTCTGAAAGAGTCAGAGTGGGAAAATCTCAGGAGGTATAGAACCTTTGTGATATCGTTGAAGAAGAGCGTCGGGGGTTTGTGCCGTGAAATGGTTCAGGTGCAGAGTTGCCAGTACATGCACAGAGATCTCTTTTTCCTAACAAACCGTTGAAGTTGTGGAAAAGCTTAGGAGGAATAGACCCTTGAATTCACTAAAGGCTAAGTGTAGGGAAGCTACCATTGGAAGTTGGAAGAAGGTGTCACAGGTTGGTGAGCGAGAAAACGAGTCTCAGGGAGAGACACTTCTTTTATTCGCAGAATCCTCAAGGGGAGAACGGACAGACGAAATCTTTGGGAGAGATTTCATGAAGTTCCGAGAGTCGCTGGATCTCCCAGAGGTGCAAGGTAGTTACAACATAGGCGTGGAGAGGATTCAAAGCTTAGGAGGGGCAACACCGTTGATCCAAGTCGGTCAGGGCCGTTGGATTGTTCATGAGATCGCCTATCGTGACCTCGTGAGGAAAGTGTTCTAAGTTTGGTAAGGGGAGTCACGAGATTTTGAAAGGCGAGATCTCGACTACTCTGAGGATAGCGTGGGTCCCCAGGGGTCGAAAAGTGGACAGGCGGCACCTCGCATCTTGGGAGCTCGGAAGTAGAAGGGTCGAGAAATTGGTGTCAAAGATCGCGAAGTCACGAGGGAGCAAGGTCGCGAGTCTCGGCACCTCAGACCTCGGAAGTTGACAGGGAAGATATTCAACCTCGCGAGTCGTGAAGTCGTGAAGGACCGAAGTAGCAATAGTGCAGAAGTCTCGAGGGAAGTGTCGGTGCAGACGGGTCAAGTCGCATGTGCACATCGGAGTTTCGGTACCTCAGGTATCGGAGGTTGGAAAACCAAAAGTTTGATGTCGCGAGTAGCAAGGTCACGAGTAGCGAAATCCCTAAGGGAACAGTCAGCGAGTTGACAGACTATCGAGTCTCGGGAATCCAAGGGTGTAGCGCTCGACTGGTGAACTCGCAAAGTCGCGAGTTCCGATTCTCTGAGAAGTGAAGGAAGAGGATCGCACGACGAAGAGAATCTGTGGGTAGGAAGATTCTTGATAGGGAATTAGGAGAGCCTTTGAGTTCTTCGGGACGAGAAGAGAGGAAGGTCCTGTGTGAGCAGACGTGCCCGCAAGGGTGTGGCGTGTTTGCGTCATTTTGTTTCATCTTTTCACCCATATTATTTTCCATATTTTTCCTAGTTTGTCACATATTATTTTCCATATATTCTATATGCATTTATGTGTTTATCAAATAATCACTTTTTATTTATCTATCACTCAATTTTTTAAATTAATTCTCCAATTTGGATAGCCAATTATGTATCTCTTCACTTTCTTCATGAGTCACGGTACTCTGTAGAGGTTTAATTGGTGTAGAATTTTTTTTCAAACCCATTTACATGTGGTATAACAATAATATTCTATACATGTATTATATATTTTAACTTTGCCACACTTTTAAGTCACTTGAAGCAAGTATACCAATCAAATTTATGACAATTGTAAGTTAAATACCATTAAAACCCTGATTTGGAGACAGTTTTACAATTCAACCTTAAACCCAATATAGATATGAAATTTATGTACCTATGATTCTCATTTTATTTTCTTTGGTATCCTTATATTTATTATCTTCAATTCCACACATTTTACTAAATTCATATGTGCCAAGGAAAAGGTAACTTCTGCAAAACTTGTTGATATTTTACTTTTGAGGAGAGTGAATTGGTATGGACTTCCATGTGTTCAATTTTTCATATGTACCTATGAAACTTTAACCTGTAATACCATGGTCCACACACTATTCAAAAACACTAGTGGAACTAAATTTGGATCTTCATAAAATATGATATGACTATTTTACTGAGAACACCTATTTGAGACTAATTTTAGGGATAGTAAAAAACCCTAACTTCCACAGTGTTATAATTATAATTTGTTAGAATATAAATATGTCTCATCATTTTTTCAAAAAAAATACTATTTAAATATTGCCATAAAATAATGGATAGAAAATATTACAACAGGACATGTTTGGGATTAATCTTGGGATTAGTAAAAAAACCTCATTTCCACTACCTATATTTCTGAAGGTATAGAGAAAAAAAACCTAAAACATTTATCATATGTACTTCACTATGTTCTCTTAGTCTCCCAAAATTTTCATTATCAAAAAATTTCCAAAAAATGTTATAGATAAAATACTAGGATAACTTGTTTGAAGGATGAAACTCTAGGACCATATGCTTTGAAACCAAATATTATGAACCAAAA
Source organism: Picea engelmannii (assembly GCA_009831015.1). Taxonomy (NCBI): domain Eukaryota; kingdom Viridiplantae; phylum Streptophyta; class Pinopsida; order Pinales; family Pinaceae; genus Picea; species Picea engelmannii. The sequence goes on along the minus strand of ML777945.1, from coordinate 946,833 downwards.
TCCACAAATATCATAAGAAAATAAATAAGAAGTATATAAATACCTTTAGAATGATAAATATTCAATGAATTATAAGCCAATTGGAGGGTGTAACCTCCTTTTATAATATATCCAATGCATAAGACAATATTCCTATACAAATGGATATCCTTTATTATAAATTGTAGAAAAAGTATTAATGATGTAACCAAACACTAAGCCAACCTAAACGTAACTAATAAAATAATAATTCATAGGGGTTTGGGCCTGGACATAGTACTTATTCTTTAGTAGTTGTCATGGCCTTGAAAAAAGAAGGAACTTGGTGCATGTGTCTTGACTTTAAAGCTCTCTACAAAATAAAAATCAAGGATAAGTTTCCCATTCCTATCATTGATGATCTCTAAGGTACAAGAGGTCAAAAAAACCCTCACATCCTAATTTCACATTCTCCACACTCTCAAATATAATCTATTCATAGCTTGGAATTGGATGAAGTAGCAAGTTGATCAACATATCTCTAAATGTGATTTTGAGGAAGGGGATCATTTGTTACTTTGTATTCTTCCTCAAAACATTTATGGACCCTATATTATACTAAAACATATTAGTCCAAAAAATTACATATAATAAATTTTGAGCCACTCTAAAGTTTATCCAATCTTTCATGTCTCCTACTCAAAGAAAGTGATCATATAAGATTGTCATGTTCGAACAAACCTTCTAGAAATTGACGCAAAAGGTTACATTTGGTTGTATTCTAAGGCCATCCTTTACAATAGAGAGAATAATCTTAACACTAGCACACTATACATGGTGTCTTGATATAATGGAACTATACATGACCCAAGGATGTCACAAAGGAACCAACAAAGATCCTTCAACAATTCCCTCATCTCCATCCTTGAGGACAATGTTTATTTTTAAGGGGGAGGGAATGTTAGGGTTTTATATTCCATAACCCCCTAAGTATATAGATAGGTTTATATGTATGGTGGCTATGTCTAGTAAATAAGACCCATGTAGTAGTGTAAAAGGATCTAATTTATGAAGGATTATTAGAATATTCTTCCTACTAGAGAGTTCCTTATCTATAATGTTCCTAGAGGGTACATAGTAATATATAAAGAATTGGATGCATTGTAATGATATTCCTTATGAATTCTATTGTAATCAAATATATGACAAATTTGAGGTTTCCCCACTTGAAGAGGAAAGCCAACATCGTCTTCATAAATAAAGGTATAAATTTGTGTTATTATGGTTCTTTATTTGGCTATAGTGATTTCAATATGTCATTTATGTATTTAATCTAGATAAAATATATTATTTATGCTCTACATATTTTAATTTACTAATTTAAAAAACACCATATGTTTTGTGGAACGATTACCTATGACCTCCGCAAGAGGTAACTACATCATGGTATTCATTGACATGATAACCAAGAGTGCCAACTTTATTCTTGTTAATAGAATCTTTGATTACCTTCCATGGAGTTGCTTAAAATATCATATTAGATAGATATCCATGGTTCACTTCTAGGTTTTGGAAAAATCTCTTAAATTCTACTAGAACTCAACTCAACTTCAGCAGTTCAAAACTGCATATCATTTATACATGTATGCGTAGACAGAAAGGTTTAGTAAAATATTGGAGGACATGTTTAAAACATACGTAATGGACCAAGATAACCAATTGAAGAAGTATATCCCCTCAGTGTAATATTCATACAACAATAGTTATCACAGTTCCCTTAAAGAAGCCCCATATGAAGTCCTCTATGGAATATCCTTTTGTACAACTTTGAGATTGGATCAATTAGAGGATCAAGTCATTTTAGGACCTAAAATGATACAAGAAATGAAAGAATATATGGTTACAATTAAGTAAAGTCTTAAGGAAGTTAGATACTAACATAAAAGTTATGCAAATGATAATAGAACTAATAGAAGCTATAAGTAAGGTAACCATGTTTTTTAAGAGTCAACGCCTATATGAACTACTTCAAATATGGTAAGGGAAAAAAGTTGTTCCATAGTTTTGTCATGCCATATAAAATTTAGAGAGGATTGTACCACTTCCTTATAAGCTTGATATGTCTTCCCATGTATGAAATATGCATAATGCATTTCATGTTTATGTACTTAGAAATTATGTTACTAATCCATCCCATCTATTGAAATTTCATGGATTGCAGGTTCTTGAGGAGGGAGCCATCCAAGTTGTTCCATTCTCTATACTAGATCATAGGGTTTGTTAGTTGAGGAACCAATAAATTGAACAAGTCAAGGTCCATTGTGATCAATACAATCTAGGAAATACAGCCTAGGAGGATGAAAGACCTATGTGTTGCTACTTTCTCTATTTTTTTGGTTAAATATTTGTTATGAGTCAAACTGAACTACCTAACTTAACTAAGACATATGCATATACCAAGTTAGGTTTTTTTATTACCATTTGTTTCAACATTTTGAAGTATGACTTGTTTTTGGTTCAAATAAATAGTATATATTGACTTTATTGTTGTACATATGCACTATGGTTACTCTAATGAAGACGTTAGTCTATATTAAGAACACCTACGCTATTTATGTGTAATCTTTTGTTAGCATGTGGTTCCATTTATTAGGTTGATGAAATTATATATCTTTTATGAATATGTGTTGAGGTTATACTTGTTATGATAGTATCTCATGATCTGATGACATGATGTAATTATGATAAGATGTTTTATGATAACATGTGTGATCATGTGCTTCCTTACTATGGCAATGAGGAAATGCAATAATATGAATATGAATTATTTCATATGGGATGATGATGTTTTTTTATGAATAATTAATTTCTTTAATGTTGTGAGGTGGTCAATGAAAGTAAATACATCGATGAGCCAAGATAGGCAATTCATTCCATGTTCTCATGGGAAACCATACCTATGAAGGTGAACATATAAAAATAAAAAACGTATGGGTGGTTTTCCTTTCTAGGATTAGTTTGGGACCCTAGGATTACATTGTTTAATAGTTCAATTACTATTAGAGATGACACCACTAGTTGTTACTCTTCAGAGTGTACTTTTGGGAGGATTAGGAGTGGTCTTTTGAGGAGTTGATTGATTTTATCTAGCTTATGACCATCTGGCATAATAAGGGAAATTAAATGGGTTCATGTATCAACACCTTGAAATTAGTGCTAGGAGTAGAGAGTGTTTCACATCGTCGAGGTAGATCTAAGAGAGGTTCACATAGAGATGCCTCATGGAGGATGTAGGGGAGTATATGACTTGTTAGTAGAGTAGGCTAGGGAACACTCATTTCACAGGATGGATGTAGTATTTCACCATTACTGGGAGAGAGTGGGAGAGCATGTCCATAGATTACCGAGGGTATAGAGGACATAATATGTATGCAATGATTGACCAGTTCATGCACTTTCTAGTGATATCCTCTGAGTATGGGGAAACACAAGTGACAAATATATATAGTGGAGAGATGTCCATAGTCCATAAGAAGCCCAGATTCATTGTCAATGATCGAGACAAACTTCCTTTTCTAACATTCGAGATCAAGTATGGAAGTGGATTCACAGGTCATGACTTCACCTGGACACCTATGCATGATACTATTGAAGTAATATATGAATACATTACAGGTATTTCAGGAGGGAGTACCATGGGAGGAGGAGGTAGACTAGGCATGGTGGTCAGATGGTTATGATCAGAGTGGTACGACATCAAAATGGTGGTTCCTTTCTAAGATTAGCTTGGGACCTTGGGATTTTATGGGTTGATAGTTTGGCCGCAGGTATAGATGGGAGAACTATTTTTTACTTGCAATAGGTCCCTGGTGTTAGCACATTGTAGGAAAATATAGTGGGTAGATCAGAAAAATTGTATGAGGAAGGTAGCCCACATTGCATGAAATCATATAAAGAGTCAATTGATCCCTTATGTGACATACCATGGCATGTTTATGAAATAAATTTGCATGATTTGGAGAAGTGACTATTGGTCATAGAGGAACCAATTGTGTAGTTGTTGACGAGGACAGGTGATGCTCATAAATTTATTAAAGACCCTATATGGAAAACCAAGATGGAAGAGAGGAAAAAGGGAATTTCATATGGAGTCACTAGTACCCATTTGCGCATCATCAAAGAGGGACTAGAGAATATGAAATCAAATTATTTGCAGTTATTCATGGATAGGGGCCTTTCTATTAAGCTCATTGGAGAAAAGGAAAGGGAGATTGAGGAGATTTGTTGCTAACTTAGTTTTGCATGCTCTTCATCGTTGAAAACAATAGAGACACCATCATATTTGGCAAAAGTGACACATGAGGGCATGGGTGGAACTCATTATATAAGGGAGGATCCTCTTGTGACAATTCGACATGATGAGCATTTGAAGTTGCAGGTGTTTGGTGAGAGGTTTGACATAGAGGGTTTTGACCATGCACCTATTTTTCATTGCAGGGACCATGAGTCATTTATTTTGGCCCAAGGTGTAGCTACAAAGGAGGTAGTTGAAAAAATTCCATGTGGATTGACCAACAAGGAAATATATGCACTAGTTGATTGGGCATTGAGTATAGGATGGATGTGCACACATCACTCTGGGACCCATTTTCAGTTGATATTAGTGGAGTTATTAATACAATGGCACATATAGGATACGTGGTGCTACATGATTATATAGGGGTGTTCAGTGGTATACAATAGTATGGTCATGTACAATGGGTTTTTGGAATGATTTCCCTGGGGAGATCACCAGATAGGGACTTTAGAGTCTAGACATATCATTGAGTTTGGTTCACCTAGAATCGATGAGTGGATGGATGAGCTTAATGGGGAGGTATATTCCTCGGAGATTGATCTTTGAGTAGGATATCACTAGAGAAGGGATAGAGAGCAGGATACCTGCATGATTTCTCTCATATGTTATCTTCATTTATTAGTCATACCATTGGGATTGCCCAATTCACATGCCACTTTCCAATGTTGCAAGGAGTGGCAGTGGAATCTAGCACTATTTTATGATGTTGAAGGTATATTTAATAGGACATGGAGGGTTCACCTAGGTTAGTGGGGTGAGGTAGGAAGGATTATAGACATGTTATATTTATTTCATTTGGGCTATGTGGTAAGAGAACAAGAAGAGATACATATTGTATTGGATCAATTCATAGAGATTCCATATAACAAAGTGATGGATGGAATTATCCACTACGGAGGTTGCACACATGTAGTCCCCTTGTCCACAATTAGGGAGGAGATTATGAGGGCTATGCGTGATTCACCTTTGAAAGGGAATTCTCACTACTCGTATGAGGATGAGGCACCGTAGGTGATAAGGTTACTTTGCAGGGAGGTGTTTAGACACCATGACTTAGTTCATTACATTAACAGTGATCGAGATAGCCAATTTTCTGACGAAGTTTGGTAGGAGCCAAACAAAATTGCAGGAATAGACTTGATTCCTAGTACATGGTTTCCACCAGTTGTTGGCATACCAGGGATTTATATCATTATTTACTCTGATGGAACTGTGACATCTAGCATGTATTGGGAGTGGTGGAATTCCAATTTGGTGGTGGGATATGGGAATTCATCTGAGTGACAGATTGATTCAGATGATGATGATGATTGACAGAGTTGTGACAATGATTGTTCTGCTTTATTTTTGGGATTTCATTAGAGAGAATGTCAACAATTATTATATATAGAAAGAAATACTCAAGGTCTACCATGTATTTGCAGAATTAGACTTCATGGAGACACCTTCATAAGGGAGGATTTCAAATAGTGGTTTTAGTCCCTTTAGGGAGTTCATCTTGGGGTTCTAGGAGAGGAGGATGCACACTGGGCACGTTCAATTATGATCATAGTAGTGTAGCGTTAGCATGGTGGTTCCTTTTTGGGATTAGTTTGGGACCCTGGGAATACATTGTTTAACAGTTCATCAACTATTAGAGATGAGAGCATTGATTTTGACTCTCCGGAGTCTACTTTTGGGAGGCTTAGGAGTGGTTTCTTGGAGGAGTGGTATTATAAGGAGTTGACCGAGTTTATGCATCTTATGATCACGTGTCTTATCAGGGGAATTCATATAGATTATTGTGTCAGTACCTTGCAGATTAGTTTTAGCAACAAATAGTATTTCACATTGTCTAGGAAGATCCAAGAGGGGCTCGCATGGAGAGGCCTGATGAATGATGTAGGGGAGTATATGACTTGTCCGCAGAGAAGTTCATGGCACACTCATTCCACATGATGGATGCAGTCTTTGACCATTTATGGGTGAGACTGGGAGAGTATGTGGAAAAATTGCATGATAGGATTACCAAGGGTATAAAGGATAGATATTATGTCTATGGTGATTGACCAATTCACGCACTTTCTAATTATGTCTTTAGAGTATGGGGAAAATTCGGTGACAAAGATATCTAGTGGAGAGATGTCTAGAGTCGATGAGAAGATAAGAGTCATTTCTAGTGATCTGGAAAACTTCATTTTATGACATTCAATATCAAGTATGGCATTAGATTTGCARGTCATGACTTCACCTGGGCGCCTATGCAGGATACTATTCATGGTACTAGATTCCTCCCTTACATGTATTTCAGGAGGGAGTACCAAGGGAGAAAGAGGCAGACTAGGTATGGTGGTCAAACRATTATGATAAGAGTGGCATAGAATTAACATGGTGGTTCCTTTACGAGATTAKCTTGGGACCCTAGGATTTTATGGGTTAACTGTTTGGTAACTGGTACAAATGGGAGAACTAGTTGTTTGATGCAGGAGGACCCTGGTGTTAGCACATTATACGGAATTATTGTGGGTGGTACATGCTCCACATATTTCATAATAGTTTGGGATCTGTGGATCACAATTAGTTTCAGTTTGGTTGAGTTTGTTGTTCCTATGGGTGTGATGACGTTGCTCGAGGACAAGAAATCTTTGGGAATGGAGGATTTTTCATGTCCCCATTTTTGGGTTCCCCTATTCTGTAGTGGAAATGACTTTTGTGGCTTGTTAGTGAAGAAAAATGAGTCTAAAAGGGTCATTTAATGTCACTTAGTTAGGAGATGTTATGTTTTTAAAGTGACATTAAGGAAATAAATTAGCGTTAGATTAATAAGTTGTACTTAAACATTATTAAAGTGACTTTTAATCTTAAATTAAAAGTAAATGGGGAATAAGGGTCATATTTTATTTAGTAGAAAAAGGGGAAAGTTCTAGAAGGCATGGAAGAAAGATAAAAGAAGGGGTAGAGCTTCACTTTGGCATTATGATTATGATTATAATTTGATCTCTCATTTTGGAGTGATCTTGGAGCCATTATTTCATTAGGGTTTAACAAAACCCTTCAACCATTACAATTTAGTTTCGGTGGTGCAATATCCATCTTAGCTAGACAAGAGGGGGACCCATCCAACATTTCCATTGGATCTTCAATTTGGGGTTTGAATTCAATTGGAGGTATATGAAAGTTTCAGGAGGAGGCCGATCTTAGTTTTTGTAGGTACCATAAGTGTTTCAAGGAGGCGTGATAGGATATCTTCTCATTGGTTGAAAACATGGGTTCTGCAAGGCCTCGCTTATCATCCAGCCTCGTCCTGCGAAACACCACTCATCATCTAACCTTGTTCCACGAGGACCTCTCCAAACTAAATTTATAGAGATACTTAGGTGTGGCATTTGGATCCCTGCAATCAATATTCGAGTAGACAGAGGTTTTGGGAAGAAATTAGTAAGGAGACATATGAATCTTGTCTAGGTTTTATGACTTATTTATTGTGTTTTTAGGGTTCTTGCAGATACCATTTGAATCCAATAGGGTTTGAATGTGTAAGAGGGTATTGCAGTTGTTTAATGTGTGTTGAGGAGGGTATTGTAGTTGTTTCTACAACCAATAGAATTTGTGTGCTTTAGATCTAAAGTGTAGATGTAATCACAGATTTGTATTGTTTTCATTTTGGATTTCATTCATAATGACGATACCATGATTTCTCCTTCTATTCACTGTGTACCAAATGCGTGCAATATGTTCGATTAAATGTCTATAAAAAGATTACATGCAATTTTTTGGTTAAGGTTGCTAGCCAGATTATAGTTAAAGATTGTGTGACAACAAACTATATGCAAGTGGTTGTAAGAATCTATCACAGTATTAATGCAAAGTGTTTGAAAAACTTATATAAATAAAACCAACATTCTGGACAACAAACAAAATATTCCATCCTATCCTACTTTGGGGACATTATAGACCCTTGATTCCCAAATGTTTCTTCCATGCCATATATATAGGAATTTACAATTACATGAGCTAATTACAAATATAGAAAAAAACATTTCATAACTTTTTTGTACGTTAGTGGTAACACGGGTATAATGAGAGTAAACATAAGAATGAAATGGGGTCCTAGGGGGCATGAAATAGATAATCCTTCATATTCACTATCTAATTTTTTCAAGTTATCCATTCCTTCATAGATGAAAATACCCATTTATATCTTACCACCATCATTTCAAGAAACTAAATTAGTTTATAGGCTAAGCCTATGTCTATGTACCTATCCACTTAAGATAAATAATCATGATAGAAATTGCAACATGTTCTTCTTGCATCTCGCAATTGTTCTAAAAAGAGAATGACTCCATTAATTATATTTTTATAATGTTCATGTTACGTCACCTAAAATTGTGATGGTTGGCTACCACTTATTTGTCCTCACTCTTTCTTGTTTTCAATGGGGCCTTTTCTAGTTGGTTCATAGAATTGTATTTTGAAAATTTCTAATTCTATTTACAAACTCACATTTTCATGATGTGGACCATATACTCAATTTTAACTACAAAAAACTTTAGAACCAAAATTTAAATATTAAAAATCTAAATATGTAGAGCACTACAACACTATATATTAGAAATTTTTTTCAAGGATTTTTTTCATCTTAACTTTTTATATATTCCATACTACATTATCAACATGTCCTACATCTAATATTAAATAATTATAATCTACTGTTATTAAATATATTCTTCCTCTTATCATATGCTACTATAGTCTCTAATAAGTATAAGCCTTTTTGTCAAATAAATAAACTTCACCTGTGTGGATTTAGGCCGGTGTGGATTTAGGTCTTAAGGAAAATCAAGTATGGGATGCTAATTTGTTTGTTGTGATTTTTTAATATTGCATAAAAATATTTATCTTGTGATTTATCACCCATTACCAATGTCTTTCAATCTATGATCCCATTATTAAACCATAATTTTTTTTAAGAAAATATATAACTATACATTCAATAATATATCATTGATGTATTTATACCCATAATCACAATGAAACCATAAAACTTTCACTCGAGAATATAAAACTAGACATTCAATAATATATCTAATTCATGTATTTACACCCAATGGAGTAACCATAACTCTAATTTCCCATGTAAACTTCTCTATACCTCCATTTGCACATGATGGGCCTCTACGATTTTCATTCTCTTATTAATGCAAATAATTCCATGCATTATTTTAGTGGTCATGGAAAAATATACACAAAGTTTAATAAAACAAACATAAATTAAACTTTAAGCCGTGAGTGTTTTAGTTAATGCTTTCTCTTTGTAATAGACCTTGGAAAACTTTTTGATCTTCCCAATGAACAAAATCACTAGAGACAAGATAACTTTTAAGATGAAGAATTGGTATTTCTTAAAAGCGATGCTTATGTATAAGTTGGAACATTCATGGAAAATTTATCTTACCATCTCTTACTCTCTCAATGTTATCTCCTTTGATTGAGTACTTTCCAAGACTAAATTTCGTAAATAACAATGAGTGAACTATAAAACATAATTAGATTATTACATAACCATGAAGTGGCTTATATTTGAAGCTGAGATTATGAGCATATGGACACCATGATTATATAACTATTACGTGGAAGATGTATTTTAGATGTAGTGGAAAACCTTTGAAACACATCATTCTCATGTAGCCTCTACATCATGCAAAAGCAAACTTCCAAGTTGCATGAGACCATAATTCGCTCCAATACTAACAAGTTGAGTTACTACATTAATGAGTGGTTAATATATCTAGTATCACCTTAATCGAGGAATCGAGGCTTATGTTTTGTGAAAATAGTAAAGTCCCATTTGACCATAAAAATATGGTTACAATGAAAGGATTCAAAGTGTAATATGACAACTTATTAAAGTTTATCATCATCTTAATTATTAACAATATATTAAACGATTTCAATCATCCATCGTGGCGTCGTCTGTGCAGTCCCTAAATTGTGAAGAACATCGTGCTCCCAATTTATTGTCTAATGACAACTGCTTCATTCATAATGAAAATTAGTTCTACCTCAAGAACGAGAGAAAATCAATGAGGTTCTTATGATGGCATAGAAGAGGGGTAATTCATCCACCTTTTCCTTTTTAATGGGACAAGGTATTATAAAGAACTCAAGTCATAGGTTAGTATAACTCAAGTCATAAAAAAATAACATATAAAGAACACCATTTATAGTGAGCTCTTGTCACTCAAATACACACCATCTTCATCAAGATTTTATTATTGCCATTGTACAAGTCCCACTCAGAATTATGTACTAAGGACACATCGACGTGGTGATTCATGCAACACATAACATATATACACCACTCGTTTCATAATTTAAGTTCAATTTTAGTTGATTGAATCCTCCATACATGAAACAAGTAATATGGGACTTGCATTCAACTTTAATCACTATTGGAATAATATCTCACTAGATTCCTTACACTTCTCCTCCACCCATTGGGTAACATTACTCACCACTTTTATTTATTGATTGTAGCATTTGAATAAAACAAGGTCAAGTTCAATCATCAATTGGGAACATCCCCAAATTGGAGATGAAAAATACAACACTCTAACAATTTCTTCTTGGATTACATATTTTTGAAAATATTTGGTAGATTGGAAAACAAAACTCTAGAGATCCCACAACAATGTAACTATGTAACTTTTTTTTTTCCAATGTCCACTAAAGAATGTGAAATATTTTATTTTCACTCACATATAAGACTCACCAACCATATCATATTCTTCACAATCATCATACACATAGAAATCTTGGAATCCTCTTTGATTCACCTATTTCATTAAGAGAACTGCCAATGAAACCTTCACAATTAGACTCTCTTTCCAACCTAAAACAATTGTACTATCTTGGGTAATGAATGAACTATCGATATACATGACATAACCATCATATCAAATGGATTACTTGATCAATATCGCCTTTTCCATGCTTTGGATACTTTCTAGTTGGCATATGCATGTCTCTTGCTCTTTACATCTCCTAATTCTTATCTTAGTCATGATGATAAATAATTCATCTATATTGATGTACCAATAACCATGCTATGCTTACATGAAACAATTTAAATGAGCATAACATATCTACATCAACTTAGAAAATATAACAACCTAAGTAATAGATTTGGAAAATATTTTTAAATCTACACACAACCTAAAATGATCCAATAGAATGATCCAATAGATCTATGATTCGTGAGAAGCATATGCAACAGTTCTAAGGCATTTTTTTCACCATTACATTTTATCTTGAATAATCCCATGCACTTTTTCCATTTTAGAAACCATAGCAATTTTCTGGAAAAAAAACTAAGGCCGCCCTCATGGGAGACTCTAGGATTACCTAGCTCTTATGCCAAATGCAATTTTTAAATCTTTGTAGGTAAAGCAAGGCATGTATATTCTTTCTATTTTTCTTAATAATTAATGTAATTTTTAAATCTTTGTAGGTAAAGCAAGGCATACATATTCTTTCTATTTTTCTTAATAATTAATATGAATTACTTCAAGTCTTTCTATTTTTCTTAATAATTAATATGAATTACTTCACTTGAAGTAGTTTAAATCATACACTTTTTTATTATTTATGTATTCTATTTACCTCATCCCTCAAGTGACCTTGGAAGATAATAAATAGAAAGGAGAGTTATGTTTCCTAGTTGTAGTAATTGCATACAATTCTCGAGTATATAATTATTTGGAAGAGACTTATTTTGTGGTGTTGTTGGTATATTTATGGTTATGATTTGTTTTAGTTTTGTGGTGCTATGTGAAAGGTTATTGGTTTTTATTCATGTTGGTGTTCTCTTTGCATGTAGAAGGCCAATCTCTATTATGCCTTGATCCACATCCACACTTCAGTGAAGCCAAGTTGCACTGTTATGTGAAGCTCTCCTATCCCTCTTATAAAAATTTACAGTTGTCTCCTTTGTTCTAAAGGATTTTGAAATTGTCAATATCTTGTAATAGACATTGAATATCCTACCACCTTAGGGGAATTATCCAAGTAAAACAAGAACATTCAACTCACTTTTCGGTTTCTCTTTTTAAGTAATGAACTACAAAAACATTCATTACATATAGTTTGCAAACTATTAATTTTGAGAATTAAAGTCATGAGTTTATGTGGAAAAAATTACAACTGATTGGGCCTAATGGTTAAGAGCATGTTTTTTCTCCTAGGTGGTAATAGGTTCAAATTGTTATAGCCCTAAAATTCCCAACTCATGCATACGTGGCATTGGCCCTCTTACTTGCATAATTTTCCAAATCACTGTTGAGAATCTCTACTTAAAAAACCAATTTTTAGAGCATGTACGCGCCTTGCAAAACTACAAATCATGTACATACACTTGCAGCATGTTGTATAGCATACATACATACGCTTGATGCATAATACACATCCTGCATATACCTCCAAAAGTTGCAAAAATTAAAAAGTTGTAAGGAATTCGGTGGAATTCAGAGGTTATTAGAGGTTTCCCAATCAATTCACCTGCTATAGCCTATCCCCCAGCCAAATAACCATCATTTTTTCCATATAAAAGGAGGTGTTGGGGTCTCATTTCAAAACCAAGAATAAGAACAGTGAAACTCTGCCCAATTTCACTTCCCTTCCTTGCCCAAACATTCTCTACCTTTTGAGAGTTACTTCCTCAACACTCCCTCTTCAACCCCTTTTCTTCCATTCAATCCATTCCATTTCCTTGAGGTGATTAGTAGATTGTGAGAAGAGGATTATTGAAGGTGCACTTGGAGCATTGTAAAGAGGAGCCTAGACCAGGTTCGTGTAACGGTGGCCGAGAAGGATTGTAAGTTTCAGTCTTTGTTTGATGAATAAAAGAATCTCTTTTCCCTGTCCCAAATGATGATGTTTTGTGTCTTTTCTATGATTTATACATAACATTTGATATCTAGCCCTAATTCATGAATGAAAAGAATATGCTTTTATCCCTTGTTTTCCTAGTCTTGGATGCAGGTCAACCTTGGGAGGAGATTTGCAGTCTTTGAAGCTACAAAGCTTGAGGAGATCATCACTGAACGTTGGAAAAAAGGTACAGTTAGCGATATTCTCTTCTACTACATTTTGTTCATTTATTTTGGCATGTTTGGGGTAGTGTACGAACTAGGTTGACTTTTAGATGATCATTTTCTCTATCTATATTTTAAAACCTGGTATAGTTATAGGGGGATTTTCTCGCTAGCAGAATTGGCAAACATACTGGAGATATCTCTAAGGTTTTAGGGAGGTTTTTGGGGCATAGTTTCAATCAAGTTTACTAAGTCTCTTTAGGGTTTCTGGTCACCTGCAAGGTGCATGCCAGTTTTCCCTACCCTGTATGTATGCCTTGTCTTTTTATTTTTAAAAATTCTTAGAGGTGTACACACCCTATTTTGGGTCATCCCGCATACATACACACTCTGCACAATAGAAATATCGTGTACATATGCAAGTTTCAGATGCAACAACCCACATCTCTATTTCATGAAAGTATTTTTTAATAAAGATAGAGTTTGTCTCTTTCCTGATAGAAGTTCAAACTTCTCAAGAATTTCTTGAATCAATCAGAGTCTCTGTCTATGGCCATAGCTTGGGTTGAATTTTTGGTTTACTTGTTCCTTAGTTTTATTTTGTTTTCCCTAAAAGGGTTAGAGAAATCTGTCAAGTTTTTAGATCCTCCTTTTGGTTTCTTGGTTGAATCCCTACGATCCACAATGGGCTTAGGGTCTTTATCAATCTTGTTTCGAGTTTTCTCTTTGTTCTTGTTTCTTTCTTTGAAAAAACAAAAAAAGTCTTCACTTCAATTTTTCTTTTTAAAGTAGTTCAAAAACTAAAAATGAATCCCTCTTGTCTCTAGAGGGGCAATGAATCGTGTATTCATCAATTTCTTTTAGCATATTTTGTTATTTCTTCTTTGATTGGAAGAAAATATAAAAAACCTAGTTTTTAGGTCTCTTTCTTTCTTTGCATTTTCTTTGCATTGTTATTTGAAAAAAAAATAAAAAATTAGCATAGTGTTGTTACTTCTTCTCATCTTAAAAACTTTTTCAAAAGAAAAATAAGAAAGAAAATCCTTCTTTTCCATTGTTCTTATAAGTTTCATTTTTTGCAAGAGTCTCAAACACCATTAGTTGCACAATCACATCCCTTTGCGTAAATCAAGCCTTAAAATTAACGCTTAATCTAAAATATATTAGACTTTCTATTTGTAGGGTTCACCGACTAGTTTAGGGTTTTAGAGCCTTGAATTAGGTGTGAAGAGGAAATTATTCAAGGCCATTTTAAAACAAGCATTAGAATCTAAGATAGGGAGTGTTTTAATTCTAGCGTCGTAAGATTTAGCTGGGACCCCCCTCTAACATAGGGGATAAACATGAGGTCATGTGAAGAAAAGGAGAGGAGATAACCCCTCCAAATACGAACTAAACATATTTGGGATTGTTATTGAGGGTATTTCTCAAGAAGATTTCTGATCTCATTTGCCTACGAAGCTTCATGGACCTTGAATCCATTCGAGATCCTCAGTTTTCTTCGGGACCAATTGATTTTGACACCCTTGAAGGGCTTCAGAGTTGTTATCCTTTTCATTACGATCTTACTGAATATCCACTGTACCTGCTTCATGACTGACTGTGAGCTTGCAACTTAGTTGCCTATATTTTAAAGACTTAGACAGGTGACTGCAGGGGTATACCTCGGTGCCTATGGAGGACATCGGATCATGCTTCGCAGAGTATACCCGAGGGGTGCTTCTGTTTTTGAGTTGCACTTACACCAGTTAGTTGCTCTAGTGTCGATTGGTGTAATTGTCCTTCCCGCTAGTTAGTTGTCTGGTTGATTTTGATTTTGGAAATTTTAGTGTGTGCTATGTGCTCTCTAGTTTTCCATAGTGATTTAGTCAGTCATTTCTTTGGGTCTCTAACCTAAGGTGGTAGATCACCCACTCCACCATTCATGAGGAATTTTCGGTTGTCCTCTTAGAAACGTGGAGCCGCTTCTATATAGGCGTTGTTTTTCTACCACTTATTCGCCAGAGTCAGTGTCTGAGACTTTTACGGACTTCATAGCTAAAGTTCCCTGTGCATAATTTCTTCATGGATAAAGTTCCCCTGTGCATAATTTCTTCATGGCTAAAGTTCATAATTTCTTCATGGCTAAAGTTCCTTGTGAATAATTTCTTCATGGCTAAAGTTCCCTATGCATAATTTCTTCATGGCTAAAGTTCCCCACGATACCAACCAAGGAACCCCTTCAAAAGGATATTATTTCTCTTTTCCTTTTTTTGGAAACATTGGTGTCCCTTTGATGCCCACTTTGTACATTCTCGGGTTGAATGTGGGACTACTTGTTTGGTTGGGTACCATTCCAAATGTCTCGAATTCTCTTTACGCTTCTGAGTTAAGCACCTTATGTCATCGACATCATGTTGATGTTACTTATTCAACAAATTCTTCTCCTCCTCCTTATACCTTCCCTAGTGAAAGTATATCTACTAGTAACTGGAAGTCTAAGCGAAATAGAAAGAGGAAGAATAGGAAGAAGGAATCACCAACCTCTGCTAGTCATGTTGGAGATAGGTCATCAAACTCTACAAGTCATGTTGAAGACCAACACCCAACCTCTACAAGCCATGCTGGAGGAATGAACCTAGTCCGTGCAAGTGATACTGGAGTTCAACAACTGACCTTTACTATTCATGTTGGAGAGTTGTCAACAACCTATGCGACTCATGTTGGGGGAAATCTCCAAACCCCTATAAGTCATGATGGGGGGGAAATTCCAGTCACTGCTAGTCATATTGGTAATAGGTTTTTAGCCTCTGTGAGTCATGTTATCGACCAATCACCAACCTATGCAATTCATGTTGGAGATGTGCAACCAACTACTGCTAGTCATGTTGGGGGCATTGATTCAGTTGAGAAACCTAGACAACTAGGATGTAAGCCTAAGCTCCCTTGTAATATTTTCAAGGGATATCACCTTACTCATTTGTGCCCTGGCATTCCAGAGGTATGAATATTTTGGTCCCCTTTTGAAAGATATTTTGATTCTGATTCTTCTGAGGTTTCCTAACTGCCTATTCATCTAGTGTTTGGGAAAGTGGTTGTGTTGATGCAATATTAGATAGATCCCAATTCCCTTTTGGGGGGTGATGATCCTTTATACCATGTTGTCTCATATCATATTCATCTAGTGGTTGAGAAAGTGGACATGTCGATGCAATCTTCGGTTGATCCCACTTTTATCTTGGAGAGTGTCGAGTCTACCAAAGTGATCACGTCGATGCAATGTTCGCCTGATCCCACTCTTCTCTTGGGGAGTGATGTGTCTACCGACTATGTTTTTAACATTTCCATCTCAGTACTTTCAAAACAAGGGGGCATCCTACTCACTTTGAAAAAACACCCCCCCAAGTTCTAGGATGGTTTCCTTTGATTGGAATGACCTTGTCGAGCCTCATCTTCCTTCTTTTGCACCCTTTCAAATAAAGGTTGAAGTTAATTCAAATAAAATTGACCAATGTATTGTAGATGAAGGAGTCTCCGCAAGTATTTTATCCTCCTCGCCTTGGAAATATTTGGGTTCTCCCAAGATTGTGTCTGCATCATATGAGCCATTGGATTTTGACAAATGTCCTAGTTAATATTTGGGGATTCTTTCTCAGTTGCCTATCTCGTTAGGTGGGAAGATTGTCCTTGTCAATGTTATAATGGTGCAAGGCCCATTAGATTTCAATATTCTTCTTGGGCTTGATTATGTATATGCTATGAAGGATGAGGTGTCTACGCTTTTCTGAGTGATGCATTTCCCTCACAATGGAACCATTGTCATTATCGACTAGCTGGCATTTGATAATCACCATACTCATTTGGCGTTATTTCAGGCTTCCCCTTTATATGTTCTTAGTTTTGGTGTAGACTCTACCGTGTGGGACTCCCTCATGAGCACCCTTTGTTGTCATTCAAGCTCGCTTTAAAATTTGAAAGCAACATCCAACAAGACAGTATTTATTCTTTTCGATCTTGTTTGGATTACTTGAGAAAATTATCCCCCTTGAATCTTCTTTAAGCCCTTTTCAAACTCTCTAAAATTAAAAATATTTCTGAGTGATATTGTTGCCCTTCACACTCGCCAAACTCAAATTTCAAGGAACATCTGTCCGATGGTAGTTTACCCCTTTTTGGTCCAGAAGGCTAATTTTATGAATAAAGCTATGCTCTAGGAACTCCGATTTGCTAGAAGAGTATTCTCATGTGTAACTTTAACCCTTTTTTGGGCCCGAGGGACTAAATCTTCAAAAAAGGAACTTTCTCCTTGGTTTTAGTTTATCACCTTTTTTAGGGCTTGGAGATTACTTACAAAAAAGGAACCCCCCTGGAGTCCATAGTTAAGCTCTTTTCTGAATCCCTAAAATTGAAAATATCACCGAGTGACCTTGTTCCTTCACACTCGTTAAATTGGTCCAGAAAAACATCTACTGGCATGAGTTTAACCCTTTTTCTAGCATGTCGATTATAGCTGAAAAAGGTATGCCTCGAGATATTTGTCTCACTGGGAGAGTGCTCCTCAATAACTTTTATACTTTTTCGGGCTAAGGAAACTAAACTCAGAAAAAGGTAGTGAGCCCATAGTTAACCTCTTTTCAGACTCCTTAAAATTGAAAAGATGGCTGAGTGATCTTGTCTTTGTCACACTCATTAAAATGGTTTTGAATGAACGTCTTTTCGGTGCAAGTTTAACCCTTTTTCGAACCGACTAGACTAACTCCAAAAAAGGTACTCCTTGGAGTCATCTTTTGCATTTTTTCAGACTCTCTAAACATGGAAAAATACCAATCTTACCTTCTCTAGGCTCATAGAAAATTACATAGAAGGGGTCTTACTGTGTGATGGTTAATCACATTGTGGGTCTCATCTTTGCATCTTTGGCCTAATATCGGCTCCATGTTTCTCTCAACTAAACCTTTGAAGCATTCCTTATACGCAAGCTTTGCAAAACTTCTTTCCTCTGTGACATGACACCTTGACCCATGGAAGAATTTTCTCCAAGTGTCCTTATCCTGCACATGTCTCCTTGCCCTAAGAATTAGTGTTTTCTATGCGCTTGGAACCATTTTTCTTTCTCGCGACACTCATTCCTCCTTTACAATGTAGCATTATTTTATTATTTTTCAATCTCTTTAAAAATTGAAAAAGACAAAAAAATCAAATATTCCAAAAAGAGGGGACGGGAAATATACATTATTTTTTCGGCAACAAAGATAGTCTCCCTTGGACAAATCATATCCTTTTGTTTGTTCATCAAGCATTGGGATCTAGTATGACCTTAGGAAGTTGTTCTCGCTACATAGAATTGTGTGCTCATCCGTTTGATTACTCTTCCAAACATATGGAGAGTTTGTGGTGCGTCGTGCATCAAGAACTTATGTCAATGCCATGCTTCCTGAGTCTGATCATCTTTCGTGATTTTTTCCAAGTTCAAATTCAAAATCGACGAATTTCTTAGCCTTCTTATCGAGATATTATTGTCTTTTCCCGATGGATTGTCAAAGACCTCATGGTATTGATTTATACATATCCCATTGTACTCCTACCTGAGATTTGAAGATATTGAAGTTGCTTCTCGAGCTATGAAGACATCTTCTCCAACTGCAGGAGACAATAGCTTCTTGAAGATACATATTGTACTTTTATATCTTCGACTTCTTTTGATATGTAGATATGCTGTGTTTTTCTTGTGGCTACACTTTATATAGTTATATGACATTGATATGCAGTGTATTTGATTGGAAGCCATGATTTAGTTCATCCTGAGCATGGGTATGCCTGCCTCGAAGAGACAATTTTTGTTTTGCAGATGACACCTCTCAAACTCTAGTCCCAGGCTCACTTGATTTTGTGCATTGCTAAAGATGTTGTAATGTATTTTGTCCATTAGTTTCTCTTCTGACCTCATAAAATAGGGGGCATTTATTATATCCCTAAAATTTCATACTCATGCATACATGGCATTGACCCTCTTACTTCCATAATTTTCTAAATCACTACTGAGAATTTCTACTTAAAAAACCATTTTTTAAAGCATGTACGCACCCTGAACCACCACATCACGTGTACATAATATTTTTGCATGCTAGACAACCCATGTACATACACTTGCTACACAATACAAAACCTTGTGTATTCAGTGGAATTCATAGGCTATTGGAGGTTTCCCAAACCAATTCACCTGCTATAGCCCATCCCCCAACCAAATAACCATCCTTTTGTCATATAAAAGGAGGTGTTGGGGTCTTATTTCACAACCAAGCATAAGAATAGTGAATCTCTGCCCAATTTCACTTCCCTTCCTTGCCCAAGCATTTTCTACCTTTTGTGATTTATTGCCTCATCACTCCATTTTCATCCCCTTTTCTTCCATTCAATAAATTCCCTTTCCTTGAGGTGATTAGTATATTGTGAGAAGAGGCTTATTGAAGGTGCACTTCAAGAATTTTAAAGAGGATCCTGGACTAGGTTCACGGAACGGTGGCCGACAAGGATTGTAAGTTTCAGTCTTTTCTTGATGAATAAAATAATCTCTTTTCCCTATCCCAAGTGATGATGTTTTGTGTGTTTTATTTGATTTATACATAAAATTTGATATCTAACCCTAATTCATGAATGTAAATAGCATGCTTGTAGCCATTGTTTTCCTAGTCTTCGATGCAGGTCGGCCTCGGGAGGAGACTTGTAGTCTTTTGAGCTATAGAGGTTGAGGATATCATCACCAAACATTGGATAAAATGTACAGTTATCGATCTTCTCTTCTACTTATTTTTTATCATTTATTTTGGTATGTTTTGGGTAGTGTAGAAACTAGGTTGATCTTTAGATGGTCATTTGATATGTCTATATTTTAAACCCTCGTATAGTTATAAGGGGATTTTACCGCTAGCACAAATATATAAGGTGTGTTGTAAGGGCTAGTCGAATCTATTGAATAGACACAAATCTATTGAATAGACACAAAAATAGACTAAGAGTTAGTCATTTGATTGCAATGTTGAAAATATAAGTTGGTAGAAGTCTTGGTTAACTGACCGACGTAGAAAATTAAGTAGTTACAACTGCCCCGGTAATTGAACATGTAAGTATAAATAGAAAATCATATATCAGATAAATTTTCTCTAGTGTGTTGTATTGATACATCTATATATAATAAAGTGTTTTTATTTGGGTTTCCAGTACTTTGTGTATGCCTTTGTCTATATGTATGAGTATTTGGTTCTATACATGCTTATGTGATGAACTATTGATAACAATCCCCTACTTTTCCCTAGATTACAACATTGGTTTTGTTGTTGGTACTTCTGAACATGGGCATGTAGAATATCACATAGATGATAAGTTTACAAGACATACGTGAATAGTGGGAGTGGAAAATTGAGAATTACATTAAGAACTACCCAAGAATAAATAACCTATTGCTAGCAGAAGAACAATCACAATTTTTTCAGAGACTCACAAAATATTTTTAAAATTTATCTCTAAATCCTTACTCGAGTACATCACCAAGTATGGTAATACGTAAATTGAATCCCGATGAAACATTAACCCTCAAGATTACAAATGGAGGTCAAACAAATCTGCACAAGTGGGCTGAAAGAATTGTTGAATATTATATAACATAACAAGCTATCGAGGATCAAACTTCTCCTGAAATAATAAAAGAATCCTACACCGAGCTACATGATGGATTCTTGTGCACCATCCCTAAACTCCATAAATTATTTCTTTAAAAAGGATTCGATGACATTGTTGAGTATCAACCTCGACTAGATACACCACCACAAAATAGTAGCTAGGAAGAGAGAGATGAAAAGTGGGTAGAATTCCTAGAAGGAAGGTGAAAAGATACAAAACAATCATGGGATAATTTTTTGAGCTAATAAATATGGTCATATTCACTGACTTAGAGTAAGTGGGGCCGATTATGGGGGGTAATTTGAACCCATGAGATGTCATAAGAAAAGGAAAATATACCAAAATTCATGTTATTGAAGCATAAATGTCTTCGAGAGGAAAGAAAATATGTAAGAAATAAATCGATATCCAAATATTAGAGAAAGACAAGAGGAAAAATAAAATAGAGTAGATTCATAACCTGTGGAACATTTAGAGCTCGAATAGAAAAATTATCAGAGAAGATCAACTTGATAGAGCGTGTGAGCAGTCTAAGTCTGAAATAAATTGGTCAGATCTAAAAATAACATCAGTCGCGAGGATACCTAATAGAAGTAACGAAGAAGAGATGATAGAGTCGAGCATGGGTTCCCATAAACCTAAAGAGAAACCGGAAAGCATGGATTACGAAGAGTCAGGACCAATGATATGCACTCCTCTTGTTCAAGCAACTAACCCTCTAATTAGAGAATTCCCCCAGCAGCGAATTCAGATCGACGAACAATACACAATGTTATGGTATAGAACCAACGAGCATGGGAAATTACGCAACACGCTCATTGTCGAGAAAAAAAGAAAATAAGTGCATAAAATTATCATTTACCTTAAGGATTTCACTGACCCGACCCCCTCCCAAATCTCATATCAAGAGAACAAAATAATCTAGTACATTATATTTTTTAACCGACACATCCACTAGAATGATGTATTGTCGAATATAAAGACCAACTTTGTCAAACTGAAGAAGTAAATCATAGAGAAAATAAGGATAAATTACTCCTCAAATATCATCTAACAGAAGACCGACCGATAGATAAGCTGACACAACAATAATCGACTGAGAATGTGACATTCTAGTTGAACCTTGTGGTGAATCAGACATCACAAAATGCTATTATTCCTAAAAATAAAACAACAGTGGGTCTCAATAATATTCCCATTTATGAAGGAGACAAGGATCCAAGAAGAAATTTGTTCATATGAAAAAAATTATGGTATGCAACAGAAATCACAAATGAAGATAAGAAAATGGAACAATTTGGTGCTTCTCTTTGACATTATGCTCTAACATGGTTTATGAATTTCAYTGAAAATAAAAATCGATCAAAATCATAAGTAGAGAGAAAMGATTTATCATTTTGAAAGTCTAAGATGTTACACACTTTACCACACAAAAACTAAAATAAATAAAGAAAAGACCAAGTGAGTTTGTCCGTGAATACGAAAAAATATTCAAAGATATCCTTAGTCAAATATCRTTGATAATCAATCAAAATATACTCATACAATTGTATTTAGTGATATTAGTACAACAAATCCAAACTCCATTAAGCCTCTATGAGATAACCTCATGTGAAGATGCATTATAGAAAGAAAAACATGTTGAATCAAGCGATGATGGCTCATCCACTTCCTCATCGATCAAAAGGATAGAAGAAAAAATAGAACATTTACAACAGAGCATAAAAAATATAACCTTAAGAAGAATCATGTTGTTGTGTACCGCATGTTGTGAAGATGGTCACACCAAAGATAATTGTAGCCTCAATGATCAAATAGCAGGAGAAACAGATCCACAAGGAGTGCAAGCTGAGACATACTGTAACTTATGTGAAACTCTGACCTACGATATTGTGCACGATTATCCGCACAACTTGAAAAATATCAAGTGGTGTCATATATGCAAAGCACGTAGACATAGAACATCTAAGTCTCGACTAAATGTACAAAATAGAATAAACGTGCACACATGATACCATATAAAAGAAAATTATTAGAATAACGAATACATGAGAATAAATGACTATTATGGTCGAGGTTGAGGTCGAGGTGGTCGCAGTCAAGATGGGTTCCAAGGTCTAGGTTGAGGTCGGTGTTGACCTTATTGTTACAATGGCTAGAAAATGACCACATTATCCCTGATTTCCAAATGAAAGATTGGGTCAAATTGAAATTTTGTAACATATGTGGCATTGAGGATCATTAACTTGAATATTGTTTGATAGTACTTGATAATATCTTGACCAAAAATAATGTGAACTTTCTACACACAGTCTCGAAACAAGAAGTGTTAAATTCAAATATATTACATGTCATTACTAGATCAGGTGAAGGATGGGATATTAACAATATCCCTTCAAAATATCGATAGACAAGGAATCCTAGTTTGTTTCAAAATCTAGACAAAGAAGAACAGAGTATGAGGGAAGTGCTTAAATTCTTCAAAAATTATAATCAAGACCAACCAAATAGAGGAAGAAAAAATGAAGACATCGCACAAGAATTTTTAAATCTCCTAAAGGAAAAGAAATCAGTTGGTCGATAGCTGGATTTACTTAATATACTAACAGAGTATCAAGAAGGATGAAGACCATATAAATATGTCAGGAAACTTTCCTATAAGCATAAATATTATGACCCATAGGTCAACTTTGAAATCCATGGGGTATTGATTAACTAGTTAGTTGTCGACCTTGGATCACAAGTAAATATCCTAACCTGGATTACATGGATACAGTTGGGTTGGCATTCACTAGCACCAACATTGAATTACCTCAATCTTGTAGACCAAGTATTAATAGAGCCTACAAGTATACTCAGAAACATTGAAACTCAAATTATGGGTATATTGACACCATTCAACTTTGAGGTAATCGACCTAGTTGAAGTAATTATAGCATAAGAAACACTTCTCGGTCAGCCATAGGGATGACAAATGAAAGCCAATATCTCCCTCAAAAAGGATAGAATCAAGTTAAAAGGGAGCAGAAGAAAAATAGTAATCCCCCTGGACCCTAATGAAGAGAAACCTTGGAGTGAATCATGGGACAAAGATCAAGAAGCACAGTGTTTGTACCAAATAATCAATGAACAAAGAGATTATGTCGAACCAAATGTGCAAGGAGAAATTTCAGCAGAATCTCCCATGTTAGTCGGACACAATTATGACTTGGGTCTATACAATTGGAAGATATAAAATTATGAAGCACACTCAAAAGATTGTTGGACCATTGAATCCATCCCAATTAAATGTCTAAGAACATTTTTTTCAATCCAAGAAGTACGCATAGTATATGAGAAAAGGCTATGAAAACCTCCCCTGCTAATTGTGACCGACAATACAACAAAAAATCCACTGTGCTATAGTGAATGGAACACACCTTCGACACACATCCAAGAAGTTTCTAAAACTATTGGAGAATAAGGAATAACTAAAGTCTTGGTGGAAACCTTCACAGGCCAAGCTACAAGATGGTGGGAAACACATTCCCCAAGACTACAAACTTGGACAAATGTATTGACTTACTTTATAGAATGTTTTGGAGAGAAGAAACTAGATAAAGCAACTGACATTCCCATCTTCAAAATTGGGTACTTCCTAGTCGAACATATCCACCATTGTGAGAATGAATGACGCATAATAGGATATAGAGATGAAATGGTATGGACGCACATGTTTCCAAATATGCTAGATGAAATACGAAAGAAATGGTACAAAATCGAAGAACCATGTGGCCATACACTCAATTGGTAGGAAATCAAGGAAATTTGTTTCCAAGACTTCAAATTCACCCCGAAGGAGGAGCATTTAAGAGAAGCAACACAACATATTAAAATCTTCCTAGAGAAATCGATGCTAGCTGTGCAGAAAGAAAAACGAAAAAAATGAATGTCGACATAGGATCGACATTGACATGCCACCTTATTTTGTCAAAAAATAATGAAAATAAAACAACAAGAAGAGTCGATATGGAAAACACAAGTTGTAATGGCCAAATCTTTCAATGGAAAAGTGATCACCTAGTTATGCAAAACTATGTAAAATTAGTATTAAAAATAACCAAGGAAGAAAATGATGATCCTTAAAACCCCGACTTCCCAAAAATCTTCACCAAAGTCAAATAGCGGGAATGACACCTCGACAAAGAAAAACCAACAGAATGGATGACTGCTAAAATAAATACAAAAGAATTTGATATATCAAACGACGATTGACCCAAAATGGCATGCGTAGGCAACTACCAGTCGGAAAAGTAGACAATCCACATAGTCAAATTTATGAATCAATACCAAGATGTCTTTTCCCAAGACTATAAATATTTAAAAGGACTTGTAGAAGAAATGGGAAAAATGAAAATTGAACTCATCCCTGGGGAAAAGACGATTAATAAGTGACCCTATAAATTAGCACACAAATATAAATCAATCGTCCAAAAATAAATTGAAGGAATGTTAGAAGAAACCATCATATATCCAATCGATAAAGAAGAATGTGAAAGTACTATGGTGGTACATAT
Source organism: Picea engelmannii (assembly GCA_009831015.1). NCBI lineage: Eukaryota > Viridiplantae > Streptophyta > Pinopsida > Pinales > Pinaceae > Picea > Picea engelmannii. Next base: position 921,232 of record ML777945.1, on the reverse strand, counting down.
AAAGAAGCATGACCATAATAAGTTAATAATTTATGTCGACTTACAAGAACTCAACAAATTGACTCTAACAGATTTGTTCCCCACCCCATTCGTCGATGAAACAATTAATGAAGTTGAAAGTCATGAATTTTATTCACTCACAGATGAGTGTTAAGGATATAATTGGTGTAGACCCCAACCCCTTATCATCTCCTTCGGGGTTGTGAGACCTCTCGGTCTAGGATCGTTCAAGTCATCAAACCAAATGGATCATCGGGCTCCTAATAGGAACCAATTTAACTTGACACAGGCCCTTCTTCCTTCTCGACGCAGGTTACACCACACCCACGGACCCTCTCCTCAACACACTTCAAATCTTAACGCCAATAGACGCTATCTCTCTATGCTAGGCTCCTCCCTTCTTGATATGACCACAAACTACGACTGTGGACTAGTTCCCTTCGCGACTCCATGCTTCGGAACTTCCATGATCTGGTTGCTCCCCTTTTCCCGATTCTCGAATCAGTGAATTATTTAAGACCAAGCATACGGTCCACGTTTTCCTCACGCTCGATGGCTACGATCAAATTGTGAGTTCAAAATTCACGAGGCATTTCTTCTCTCGATTTTATACTTCCCGATTTTCGAATCAGCGAAGTGTTGATTCCCCGCCATGTGTCATGTTTCAATTGACGACCAGGATTTCTTTGGCTCCTAGCTCTTTGGGTATTCTCCCCTTGAATTTCCCCCAAAGGTTTTTCCTTCAAAGTACGGGGATCTCTGTCATGCATATTCCTCGATCCAACGATCCAGAATCACCCCGCACTTCTCCCTCCGTGAAGTTTGATTTGCTCTCCTTGTAATTCTTCCGAAGAACGAATCTTTGAACTCTTGGATCTTCTTCCACATGTCTACCTGGACGATGGACAATTTTATGGTCTTCACGAATTCAGCAAGTCCTCACTCTGTCGCACACTCCTTGCACTTAACCTATATAACCAGACTTAATCCAACACACTCATTTATAGAAAATTATTTCTTCATCCCTGCAGACGATTTCTAACATTCATCTACAATTCAAATGGATACACATAACATTCAACACAAAATATCCATTACATAGAAATTGATAACAAGAAAAACTCTCATTTTCTATTAATGGTAGAATGTTCATTACAATATGGGATTCTGAGCTACAAATAAGTCTCATCTCTCTGTGTTTCTCTCCCTATATCCTATGCATTTGTTCTACTATACTGGAAACAATACAAGAGTTTATACAAGAGGGGCTCGACGAGCATCCCTCCAAGCTAAGCTAGTGGTGTCAAATCACCCTTCAAAATTCTTGTCTAATGGACAAGTTACAATGATGGAAATATACTCCAAATCGGGTGCAGATCCCTCCTACCATCAACCACTTAATGGCAACCTTATCTCCAGATTGTGAGAAGGCACAACTTGGCTCCTCCATCTTTTCATCATTAAATTCTTTGATCACACTCTAGATTCTCGAAGGAAAAGTAAGAGGGCATCACCTATCCTTTCCTTTAATGTGCACTACATGTGTCAATTGGTTGGTGTGTGCTGAGGTGAAGCGATGCTCTTGCATCATACTCCATGGCTATGAAAAATCATGAGCTCCTTCTCATGATATTTATAGCTAGGATGAAATCCTCCTGGATCCCAAACTTTCTCCTGTAGCTTTCTTTCAGCTCCTCTACTTCGCTATTGTTTCTCCTACATATTTATTGCGGGTCGTTCAGGTTCCTTTCTTTCCATCTTCTCCTGGTTGAGCGATCCTTCTACTGACCCTAACATCAACTTCCTTATCTCCTCAATCACCTCGTCCAACTGCTCCATTGGTTGGCTCTTCTTTTTCATTCTGACTTGCTGCACTTCTTCCTTGTCAATGGGTAAATCACATCAATCTCCCAAGTTATATTCTTCATCTCTTGTAGTCTTAGCTTGCCACTCTACTGCAGCTTCTACTCCTGCAGGCTTCTCATCACTGGGATTCTGTTGAGCTTCTCCTTCTGATAGATTTTTTCCTTCTAGTTTCTCTTATGTTATTTCAACTCCAACTTCCTCCATCTAATCCTCATGTTGGTATTCAACTCCCTCTTCCACTGCGATATTCAGCATTGCAGTCATCTCTTGTTCAACTCCTCGGCTGAAATTTTCGAGCAATTCTACAGAATTCTCTTCTCCTAAGATCTGCATGATGTTCCCTGAACAATCATTTTCGGGTTATGGATCGTTCAACCAATCCTCCTATGCCTTAAATTCCATTTCCCACCGAGTGAGTAACTCAACTCGACATTCCTCTTCTATTGGGATAAAATTCAGTATCTGTTCCTCCTTCTCCATGATAGTCTCAGCTTGTTGTCCTTCTGTTGCAGCTGCAATGTCTGTGCTAGCCTCTCCTTGACTGCTTGGTAGGAATATATCGACTCCTCCAAAGATCACAACACTCCTCTGATCCTTCTTCATTGTGATGAAAGTTTCCAACTTGTCATCATATTCATTCACATGGCTTGCAGTTCCACATGAATCTTTGCCTGAGCGAGGTATTTCTTCTTCCTCTTCTTCATCTATCAACACCCCCTGGTGCAAACTCTCAGTTGAGCTCACCTCTTCTCCCTTTCCCACTTGTAAATTTGGGATGTCTCCTTTACCCTCCTGGTAGTTTACGAGATCCACTGATCCCTTCTCATTGCTCACCTAGAAACCTACAAGACCCCTACCAGATAGCTTTCCTCATCACTGAGTTTTTCATCATGCCTCGGCCATTTTTTTAACGCTTGTTGCTTCCCTCTAGACAACAACTTCTGAACATACCATTTAGTTTTTCTCTTCAAGGGCCATTCATACCTCCAACGTACCCTTGCCTCCTGCTACATTTTCAATGCTGGCATCTCCATTTCTTCCATAATTTCCATGAGCTCCTTATCTATTTCCGCTTTTCTTTTATGCGGGCAGACCTCCCCTTGATCATGATCATGAATTCCCACAACCATATTTCTTAACCTACAGCCCACCTGGATGTTTATCATCTTTTGCACATCTTGCAACAACTTCAACAGAGTATCGCACTCTGTCTCCCTTGCCTACAAAAATCAATTTTGCATTAGCTCTGGTACCACTTGGCACAGATCCCAACCCCTTATCATATTCTTCGGGGCTGCATGACCTCTCCGTCTAGGATCATTCAATTAATCGAATAGAATGGCTCATCGAGATCCTAATGGGAACCAATTTAACGTGACACAGGCCCTTCTTCCTTCTCGGCGAAAGTTGTGTGGCACCTGTGGACCCTCTCCTCATCGCTCTTCAACTCTTAATGCTAATGGATGATATCTCTCTATGATAGGCTCCTCCCTTCTTAATGTGACTACGAACTATGACCATGGACTAGCTCCCTTCGTGGCTTTGTGCTTCAGAACTTTCGCGAGTTGGTTTCTCCCTTTTTCCCGATTACTGAATTGATGAATTATTTAAGACCAAATCTATGGTCCACGTTCTCCTCGCGCTTGATGGCTACAATCAAATCCCAAGTTCGAACTTCACGAGGCCTTTCGTCTCTCGACTCTATACTTCCCGATTTGTGAATCAGGGAAATGTTGATTCCCCGCCACGTGTCCCGTCTCAAAGAACGGCCAGGATTTATTGGCTCCTATCTCTTCGGGTATTCTATATTTGAATTTCCTCTGAAGGTTTCTTCCTCCAAAGTATGACAATCTCCACAACGCGTCTTCCTGGATCCAATAGTCCAGAATCTCCCTGCACTTCACCCTTCGTGAAGTTTCAATTTCTCTCCTTGTAATTCTTTCGAAGTCCGAATCTTTGAACTCTCAGATCTAATTCCACCTATCTACCTAGATGATGGACAATTTTATGGTCTTTGGGACTTCAAAAAGTCCTTGAATCCTTTGCACACTTAGCGCAAATTCCTTCCTTAAGACTTAAATTGTTCTTGAATTTCTTCTGCACTCCTTTCATATTTGTACGCGGCCTCTTCTGCAACTTTTCTCGGCTTGAAAACCTTCAAGGTTCCTCATTCCTTTGTCGATGCACTCTTGCAAAGCCTTCCTTCATGAGAGTGTTTAGTCACCCTGGGTTCTCTTAAGGATTCCAACACTTCCAACCGTGTTTCTCTTGTACGCTCGCAGACTTGCTCTATGCCCTCCTAGAAGAGTGTTTCAGAGTGTTCAGTAACTCTGCGCTTTGTTTCTTCCTACACAGTCTTTCTTTCCAAGGTACTTAACCACCTTGAAATTTCCTCCCTATTTTGTGAATTATCCTAGTCTTCCCTCCTGGCAGATTCTCTTCTGAATCCACCAAGTTCAGACACACACACACACTCTTTGTGTTGTCTTACAGAGTTTCCTCACTTTGTCGCTCACTCCTTGCACTTAGGCTAGAGAACCAGACTTAATCCAACACACTCACAAATATAAAATTATATCTCTATCCCTGCACACGATTTCTAACATTCATCTACAATTCAAATGCATACACATAACATTCAACACAAAATATCCATTACACGAAAATTGATAACAGGAAAAACTGTCATTTTCTATAAATGGTTGAATGGTCATTACAATATGGGAGTCTGATCTACAACTGAGTCTCGTCTCTTTTTGTTTCTATCCCTATATCCTATGCATTTGTGTCTACTCTACTGGAAACAATACAATAGTTTATATAAGAGGGGATCGACGAGCTTCCCTCCAAGCTAAGCTAGTGGTGTCAAATCACCATTCAAAACGCTTGTTTAATGGGAAAGTTACAATGATGGAAATCTGCTCCAAATTGGGTATAGAGCCCTCGTGTCGTCAACCACTTAATGTCGACCTTATCTATAGCTTGTGCAAAGGCATAAATTGGCTCCTCCTGCTTGTCATAATTAAATTCGTTGATCACACTTTATATTCTTGAAGGAAAAATGAGAGGGCGATGCCTCTCCCTTCATTGAATGCGTACCACGCGTGTCAATTGATTGGCACGTGCTAAGGTGGAGTGATGCTCCTGGATCAATAATGAAGTACCTATAGCTAAATAACACTAATCAAAGATGACATTTGTATCTGAATTTGGATCCTTCTACTATAAGGTAATTCCATTTGGGATAAAGAATGCCCCAACAATATTTTCAATAATAGTGGTAAAATCATTTCAGGAATACATCTAGAAGATAATGGTTGTCTATTTCGATGACTGGACTATATACAACCTATTTAAACACCATATACAATGGCTCATATTAATTCTTGAACGATGCAAATAAATCCAATTATCTCTCAATATTAGGAAATGCTTTTTTTCTACCCCAATTGGCATTCTCATAGGACACGTGGTATGAAAATATGGTGTAAAAGTCGTCATGGTGAAAATCAAAATCATCCTCGATTTAAAGCTACCTGTAAATAAGAAAAAAATAAAAATCTTCCTCGGGAATCCTGGGTACCACAGAAAATTTATATGCCACTATTAAGATATTACGTTTCCAATGGATGAGGTTCTCCAGAATGAAATTGAGTTTGGATGGAGCCAAGACTACCAAGAGTCCTTCAAGTTGTTAAAGAAAAAAAATAGTTGAAGCTCCTATATTAAAATTCCCTGACTGGTCGAGAAGACTTCATGTACATTTCAATGCATCAAATTTTGTTGTAGAGTCGGTTCTTGCACAACCATACGATGACACAATCAACCACCCTAATGCTTATGCCAGTGAAGTTAAATAAGGAAGAAAGGAATTACTTAAACACAAAAAGTGAATCCATGTCAATGATATTTTCATTGAACAAATTCCAACATTACTTACTTGTGAACCCATCGACATTTTTTATAGATCATCAAGCACTAAAGTATCTAATCAATAAACATGTACATCAAGGAAAAAAATGTCGTTGGTTATCGTTATTCCAATAACTTTAATTCGATATATTCACCCGACCAGGAAAAAAGAACGTCTGATACACCCATCTATCATGACTGTAGATAGGGAAGGATGCAACCGACATAGAGGATGACCTTCGACACACACATCTATTTTCTTTTCAGGCAGCCCCAAAATATCAGGAAGAAATATAAAATTTCTTTGAAAAAAGGAAGGCGCCCAAAGATCTCCCAATAAATAAAAATAAAGTGTTAGCTCTAAGGGAAACACCATTCACCATAATAAACATATATTTATATAAAATGGGACCCGATGAAGTTTTGAGGAGATGCGTTTTACAACATGAATGGGAAGACATCATCAACGAAGCACATGAAAAACTAGCTAGGGTGCAGCACCCCAGTTTTAACTCTTATGAACTATAATGTATTATGTAATTGTGACTTAGGCTGGTGAGTCGCTAAAGTTGAAAAGGGGCTAGAGATCCTAGGAAATGTAATACATATATATACATTAATAAAAAAATAACATCGTTGGCTTCCAAATGGAAATGGACAAAAGAGATAGGGGCTATGATTCCACAAGAGAGGGGGGGTGAGGGGATAAGTATTTCTTATTATATTTTAGTTTCCCGTAATTGATTTTATGGAGAAAAGTGGTTACATGAGCTTCGTTAGAGTAAGGTCATGCGGTTCTTATTTTCATGTAATTATATAAACATCCATTGTGGTATGTTTTGGTGGTTATTCTTCTTCTTATTCACTCTCTCTCTCTCGTTGTTATGGGTTCATTTGTTCTTATTCATTCATTGTTACACACTTCTCACTCTTTCATTTTTTGGTGCCTCATTCTTCCTAATTAAAGTTCTCTTGATCTGAGCATGGATATGTATGGCTAGAAGAGGAGAGCCATTTCTATATGGATGTAATAAATTACTTATCATTCCAGGATGGAATGGATGCATGTGTGCATGATATTTATAGTAGTTCTGAAAGAATTGTCCACAACTAAGAATTCTTGGAGCTTCCAAAAGGGAGATTTCCTAACCAGTAGCACTGGAGCCCTGAAGAGAAATCGAAGAGCCGGAGGGACTACATGGAAGATAAAGGTTTTCATTTGTTTGGGTTGTGCAGGATGAGGGGTAAAGAGAGATGTAAATATAGATTTATTTTGTGGTTGGGAAATCTGAGAGCTAGTTAGCCAACTGTTTTGTGTTTCAAATTTGTCCTAGGACCCATCCTTGTGGATTAATAGCCCTGGCTTGGGGGTGAACTTCTATTGAGAGTAAAAGAATAACAATGCCTATGGTTAGGAGGAACATCCTTGGTCTGTAGCCAGTTGGTGAATGTTTACTTGCAAAGATAAGTGATCTCTATGTTTTCGGTATAATGTATATTTTGATGTGTATTTAATTATCTCTTAGATATGTATTTATAATGTGCTTGACTGCTGGTTATTTATCGTGCTTGGTACATTGTTTATTTTTTTATGCTATAGCATGGATCTTGATTAATTCATGTTCGGATAAATATATGCACTATTAATTCCCACCATTAAATTATCAATTGAGGCTCGTAAGCTTTGAGGTACAAGCACATGAAATGAAGGATTGGAGCCTAGTCTTGCCTAATCTAAATTTGGAAAGTACACTTAAATGCAATAAATGAAACAAATAATGAATTCAATTTACAGGAAACAAAATAACACCTTAGGTAGAATCTTAATGTGGGAAGGCCATATTTCATGAGTTAGACCTTTAATATTTCCCACGGTTATTCAAAACTACGAGAAAATAAAAGTACAATAAATTCATAACCAGTAAACTCAATCAACACCCAAGATTCACTTAATCAACTAAATTTATAAAATTTATAAAACATTATAATGCAAACTGGTACCCAAAATATATAATGAAACCAAATATGTTGTAAATAGAGTACGCTCAACTTGAATTTCAAACCAAAATAAAATAAATTAATAAGCTTTATCAACTCAACTTGAAATCTAAAAGCTAGTAATTAAACTCGTAAGACAAAGCACTCATACAAATTGAGTACTCAATAAAACAATATGTAAAAAAAAAGTACTAACTCTTCAACCACACCCTTGAAATAATGACTTATCATAATGCCCAATCACTCTAAAAAATCAGTCCAACTAACATTCAACTCTATTCCATCAAGTTTCCTTCTCAAAATTTTGATTTGTTCCAGTGCATATAAATGAGAATCAATTCATTCAATGGAAATAAATACTTCTATGTTTATAAGTATGCTTGAATTCTTCTCTTTCCTCAAACCTGGTTATTTTTCATCTTATTTAATGTAGAACCAATTTGCAAATTAAAAATTAGATCTGGTTCTGGAATTCATGTTGCAAGTTAATCTATAATCATTCCAATTCGATTCAGATTTATCAAGGTTATTTATTGATTTTGTATTTCATAATGCCTGAGATAGAAATTTATTGAGATTTCTATGTTTTGTATTCTTTTTTTATGAAATCAGAGTTCTAACGGCTTACTTAAAATCCTCAAAGTAATGAAATCATGCTCGTGATCCCAATTTGTTGAAGTGTAATGAGAACAAACAAATCAACAGATGAGAAACTTATGGTTTATCTTTGCATTAACCAACTATGAAAATCTCATACTCTATTTCATGGAATCAATTCGTACAAGAAATATTTAATTAACACTAGGAATTGAATTTGGTTTATATTGATTGCTTTGAATCAAACCAATGACGATCAATACAAATTTAACAATGAAATCAATGGTTATAGATGAAACATTAACCTGAGTGTTTGTTAAACATGAATACATAAAATGAAATCAAGCAATCAAACATTTCATTGTTTTTATGAACCAAAGGAATGCAAGTTCATAAATTCATCTACAAAGATCTGCCACACTAAGAAAAATAAATAAAATTAACATAAATCAATTAGCAAACAAAATAGAACACTAAACATCAACTAATATATGAATCAATTAACAATGCAACAAAAATCTCTCACACAGAGATAAACTAACATATACATAAAAATGAATTAAACAGATCTAAAAAACAAACATAAATAAGCAACACATTACCAATCTTAAGGGGGCCTCCCAAGCTAGAAATTGTTGCTAGAGATACTTTAGATGAAAACCCAATGATTCACCACAAATATGAAATCAATAATCTTTCATTTATTGAAATTCAAACTCAAATTACAACAATGACATCATAACTCTTTTCCTCTATCACATAAACCTCCATTACAAAAGCATGATCATACTAACAATTGGATCCTTATCACACCTATGAGGATTATTTGTACATGAAATCCATGGAGGAATGGATAGAACTGAATTCCCCAACTCAGATTTTGGTTAAAACCATTTTTACAATTTTTGGAATGAAATCACAAAAATCTGGGTTTTTCATCAATTTGGGCAGATTCAAGTGGAAGATCGACTCATAACTCTTAAACCGTTTTGAATTTTGAAAACTTTATATCATGTACTCAATATTCCATATTCTAGACAAAACCCATATCGTAGAATTTCTAGATATGATACCATCTACACAAAAATCGAGGCTCAAGTTGGCAATTTGAAATTTTTACTAATTTTTGTAGAATCATTCCATCTGAGCTGGAGATCAACACATGCGAGTCGGGGGAATTTTGACACATGTGTCTGCATGTCGACGTCGCATTGGACAAAACTCATTTCTCGTATTTCCCTTTAGAAGCATTCCAAAGTATCGAACTATATCTAGTACCGGATGCCTATAGGATGCTAGTACCATATGAGCACAGGTGACAAATATGCACTGGTATCAGATGAAAATGGGTACTAGATGATTGTAGAAACTTCTGGTACTAGATGACTATAGTTACTGGATGATCCCAAGACCTTCTGGTACCATATGACTATAGAACTTTATGATACTGGATGACTTGGAGTGTGAGTACCCTATGACCTTGGGTGTCATTTTAGATCTGTGTCTTAATATGATTTCCACAAAAAGGCTATTAGATAGAATAAATCACATAAATAACTATTCTAACTATCAATAAACCATTAAAATCATAGGTTAAACATTTATTACCTCATATACACCAAGAGATAGCCAAATGAGTGTATCATTGAGCAAAATGAATGGATTACTCATAGTTTTAGGCAACATATTCAATATAGGTCGCAAAAGTATGGTGTTTGTGAATGAAAAAAAGGAGACCCATCATTCCCCCCATGCCTTATCCATTGCATTTCCTCATGCAACAATGATCTTCAAAGTTTCAAAATCTCAACAGAATGGTCTCACCATCATAATTTTGTTCAAAGGCCTTGGGACATTTCATCATGGTGCCCTCGAAATTGTTTTAGAAAGGGTACCCATCCAACCCTTTCAAACTTTCTTTTTCATTTCATATATTCCTCTTTTCTTTTGATTTAGTTTTAGGTGTGCCTATTTATGTTTTTCAACTCCCTTTATGCAACATAGGATTTCTGCCAGCGGACTTGTTCAATACCCCAACGGGTTTACCTTAGTACCATACAAGCATGGCCTTGCTGTCAGCAGGCCTATTCAGTACCTTGATAGGTTTACTCTTACTTCTTGATACTTGATTTTATTATACTACACAAAATATTTAGAATGATGTATATTGGTCATTGACATCTTTAGAGTATAAGGAAGGTAGGTGGTATGAGAGTGTTTTAGATTTATTAGGCACATAATTTATTATTTGTATTTCTCCCAAGCATGACATCATCCACATTAGCCTTAAATATCATCTATTTAATGTATAATGGAACATCTTGGATAATGAGTAAGAGGCCCCTCTAGTTAATCCTATTAAGATTCTCATGAAAGTCCATTGAGGTTTTATGAGTGGTCCGCCACGTGAAATTTTTCATCAATACCGCCCAAGAGAAGCTTGTAAGAGAAAATTGGATAAGAACTTGTTGAATCAAATAGGTTAGTATTGGACATAATGGTGTCACCATTTTTCAATGGATTTTTCAATTATTAATCACTTTTTTAGAAGGATGAGATAATAAGAAAGACACACCCATGATCATATAGAGTTGAATGTTAAAATATCTCTTGAAGGGGTAACAAGGATGATACATTTATGGGTGAGCGTAAAAATGTAGAAGGAAGGTGTACATAAAAGTGAAGAATAGTTTATCACACAACTTAAATGATTCCTTGATAGAAAGAACAAGAAAAATATTGGCTCATACCTCCAATTACCTAAAGTGGATATAGTGTCAATTACAGGTCAATGATCATATTACTTTGGCACCAGTACCAAATTATTAATTAGTACCGGACAAGTTGTTTCATAACTGAAACATGACAGTAATGGAACATGTCAGTACCAGAACATGTCTTTATGATCTTCAAACTGGAATTTGCAGACCTCACACTATGACTAGAATACTTTGAGTTTCAGGATTATCTGTATTGTGGGCTACAACAAAAATTGTGTAAAATATGTTGGATGAAATTTAGCACAGCTTGGTACTGAAACTGGTGCAGGAATTTAGTACTCGTACTATAATTATGTAGGTAACTAATGTATAAATTTTATTCAGGTACCGAAATTCTAGAAATGACTATGAAATTCCAACACTGAACATGTTGATTTGGAATTGCTGACAGAAGCTGAAAAATAATCTGAAGGTCCCAACAACCACTACCCCATGCATGAGGTTTTGCATGCCCTCATGCACAAAATGTGAGATTCTAAAATAATAAGCATGGTTGTTGATATGGATGTGAACAATTTCTAAAAACAAACCAATAGAACTAATTAAAACTAGATTTGTATTCATGCATAAAAATAGAAAATTCAAGGAAAATGTCAAAAGTTGAACAATGCATACATTATTCATGATTTATTTGGCCAAAGATTATTAGCTATGAATAAAATAGTATGGAATTAACATTTGGTTTCAATTTCTATTTAAAATATCACTTAATCAATCATCTTTGTGAAATAGTGGTCCTAAAATAGATAGGTAATGATAAAGAACAAATGCATCTTTTTTAACAACTTAAGGAAAAAGAACAAATTTGAGGAAATAGGTCATGCGGTACTCCCTTAAGTGTTCTCTTCTGTTGACAAGGATGTGTTCTCCGCTTTTGAAAATAACCTTCCAATATTGTGTGTGCATTCATAGGATGAAGAGATTACCTTCTCATAAAATTCCAAACAAAATTATCATAACTTTTAGAAAGAAATATACTAGAGGAACACAAGATCTTAAACTAATTGCTTTGTTAAATTTTGACATTTCTATTTATGAAAAGTATGAAAGATAGGTTGCATTGCACTTTATCTATTTATTTACTATCCTACTCTAATTGAACAAAAGAAAATATCCTTCAAGTATAGGAATACTTCCGGTGAAGCCATGTGCATAACAGGGTTAGAAATATATTCATACTCAGTTTTAAAATATAAATTTTAGTGCATACCAGAGTATGAAGGACCAACTAATTTGATGATGAGATCAAACAATAATGAAAAGTAAAAGAGTAGTGCAACCTGATAACTAATTGGAACCATCTTTCAATAGGATCATGATATTCTTGATTCCCTTATTTGTTTAGGTCACATAGCATGTCCTCCTTTTCCATTCTATACTGTTCAGCCCTAATATTGTCTCATTACCCCTTAATTGGGGCATATTACATTAGTAATGTTATTTTATTTATGTCATCTTTATTCCATTAGTTGTAATTATACCTCCTAGTCTCCTATATATATACCAAGGAGACATTTTCATTTGGAATCATCTTGTACTTGAACATTTAAGTGGGGTAAAAGGAGTTTTCCCCCTTGAAGAGGATTATTATCTGAAATTATCTCTTTTTCAAGGCGTTGAGTACTTTTTTTGAGGTTTTTCTATGTTATATTGATATTTGGTTCTTAACATATGGTATCAGAGCTCAAGGTCTCTGGGTTTCACTGCTACATCTGAGACACCTTGGAATTTTTGCTATAACTTTTTGTATACAATGTTTTAGAAGTAACTTCTTGGAGGATATTGAGTAGATAGATCAAGGTACGTTGGGTTAAAATTTCAGCTCCTAAGGCCTTATACTTTCGAAGATACATCCTGTACAAGATAGGGTTCTGGAATCATCCTGAACTAAGTCATTGGGGAATTTTCCCTATAAAAAAATTTCTATAATGCTTCAGACCCTAAAATCTAGAGTCTATTCACATAAATTAGAAAGGTATCTATGGTAAAAATTTTAGCTTTTGGTTCATCTTAAATTTGTAGATACACCCTGTGTAATATAGGGTATCTAACTAGTCCTATTGACTAGTCTCAAGAAGGTGTTCCAGGTAAAACAATCATAACTTCTTCCTAGAGTATCCAAATTTAGTGGGAATAGTTTCATTGGATCATGGACAGTCTGTAGTATTTTGGATACGAGTTTCATAATTTTATATCAATTATTTTTTGCGAGGCACGCTATACAAGTGAGATCTCCTGGAAAGGCCAAAAATCGGTAAGTTGTGGGGAAGTTACCATAAATTCCACTTGGCACATATAATTTTGATCAGACCTATGGCATTGCGGAGAAGAAATATCAGAGAACTACATAAAATAATGTTTCATACCCATAAGGGCTGAAACTTGGGAGATACAATAGAAGAAAGATTGTCTAGCAGAACCACCTCAAAATCAAGTTTCAAAAGTGATACTTGGCCAACATGCCACTTAAAAAGGGAACTTCTACACCAAATAAGCCTCCAGAAAATCCTACTTGGACTCTTGATGAAGGTGAAGAAATGCGTAGAGACATAAATTATTTACAAAAGAAGTTAGTAACAAAAGATGAACTATAAGAGATGGAAGCTAAGTTGGAGGAAAAGATGGATGGTTTAAAAGAGGAGATCATGGAAGTATTGAAAAATTTCGTAACAGAGAAGACACCTAAAAGTGAAAATGCATCCCATGAAATTCATGATGAGGACACAAGGAAGGTGAATCAAGAATGGAAAAACTCCAATTTTGGGTTGAAGACCAACCACGTCCCTAAGATCGATATGAGGAAGTTTGATGGAAAGGACCCAATCACATGGATACTTCAAATGGAGCAATTATTTGATCTACATAATGTGCCACATACACAAAAGGTACAAATTGCTTCTTTATATTTAGAACCTAATCAACTTGTATGGTATCTATGGCTTTGTTCTCGCAAATCACTCGTCACTTGGACAATTTTCATAGAAGAAATGATAGCACACTATGAGGATACAAGGAG
>ML777945.1:880425-906266 GCA_009831015.1 Picea engelmannii | reverse complement strand
CATTTATGGAACTTTATGGATACCACCCTCCTTCCATCACTTCTTCTCTAAAAGAAAAATCTAAGGTTCAAGCAGTGGAAGATCACATCGAGAATCAACAACAAGTTCTCCAAATATTAAAGGACAACCTGACCATGGCACATAATTGCATGAAACAACAAGCAGATCAACATCGTAGTGAAAGAAGTTTTGAAGTAGGGTATTGGGTGTTTTTAAGACTACAACCATACAAACATATGTCTCTCAAGCAATCTAAGAAGGATAATAAATTATCAGCAAAGTACTATGGCCCTTATAAGGTGTTTCAAAAGATTGGTACTATGGCATACAAATTGGAGTTGCTTGCATCTTCACGAGTACATCGAGTTTTCCATGTTTCATGCTTAAAAAAGGTTATAGGTGACAAGATCCCAGTTCAAACTATATTGCCAGAACTTGATGAGGAAGGAAAAATCATATTGGAGCTTGAAGCCATCACTGACACAAGAATTCGCCAGCTGAGGAATAGATCCATTTAAGAGTATCTCATTAAATGGAGGAAACTACAGGATGAATATTCCACTTGGGAAGATGAGTATTTTATACAGAAGCATCCAGAGTTACTCAAGCGTTGCGGACAACACTTGTCTCAAGGGGAGGGGCATGTTAAGCTCTAATATTAGCTCATTACCCATTAATTGGGGCATATTACATTAGTAATGTTATTTTATTTATGTCGTCTTTATTCCATTAGTTGTAATTATACCTCCTAGTCTCCTATATATACCAAGGAGACATTTTCATTTGGAATCATCTTGTACTTGAACATTTAAGTGGGGTAAAAGGTGGTTTCCCCCTCAAAGAGGCTTATTATATGAAATTATCTCTTTTTCAATGCGTTGAGTACTTTTTTTGAAGTTTTTCTATGCTATATTGATATTTGGTTCTTAACATATGCAGATTATCTTCTTCAATATGATTGGTCTTTGGATAACATACATGATCTTCTGAGAGGCATGCAATGAATTCCTCAATCTCGGGTTCCAATGTTTTCTCTCCATTGAATTCTATCCATGATTCTTTAGTCTCCTCAACAAATTGACAAGAGGAATCCAAAGGGACTTCTAAATATTTTTGTGGAGAGACAGATAAATTATTGACTGCTATCAAGATATGGTCTTCCTGAGAGGCAGATATCAGAACTGCTACTAGAATGTGAGAAAGTTCTTGGAGGAACATTCTTCAATCTCTTGATCATCTGTGAATTACTCTAGCTGGTTGATGATCCATGTCTCGCAAAACAAATTAGTACTCAGGCGTTCTTACAACACCCCAAAAATGATTTATCATCAAAGATATGAATTAAAACTAAGAAATTAAAACTATTGAAAAGATAAAACACGCCAAACTTGAACTCCTTGCGTTAGAGGGACCCTTCTGTCACCAAGTTATCGATTCGCACAAGTCCGCTCATCATAAATAAAACTAAATTTGCATAAACAAAAACACACTTTTGCATAAAAGAATTAAAAACACACTTTCATTAAAAGAGAAACACTTTTTCGTGAAAGGGAGAGGACAACCTAACTTTGGAGAAACCCCACTAAAGTGGATGCATGGGATCTTCCCTCACATCTTACCGTTTTCTCTCCTCCCTTAGGTCGTCCATGTAATTTAAAATGAAAACTACCTACCTAGACTTATAATCCCTTTAGCATCTCTCTGTAAATGACGCCAAAAATGTTGGGATAAATATATGCACTATTAATTCCCAACATTAAATTATCAACCGGGGCTCATAATATTCGAGGAGAAAGCAAACAAAATGCAGGATTGGAGCCTAGTCTAGCCTAATCTAAAGCCAGAAAGCACACTTCAATGCAATAAACGAAACAAACAATGAATTCATTTGACAAGAAATAAACTAACACCTTAGGTAGAATCCCAACGCGGGGAGGCCATATTTCACGAGTTAGACCTTCAATATTTCCCTTGGTTATTGAAACTATGATAAAATTAAAGTACAAGAAATTCAAAACCAGTAAACTCAATCAACACCTAAGATTCACTTAATCAACTAAATTTATAAAATTTATAAAAAATTATAATGCAAACTGGTACCCAAAATCTATAATCAAACCAAATATGTTGTAAATAGAGTACCCTCAACTTGACTTTCAAACCAAAATAAAATAAATTACTAATCTTTATCAACTCAACTTGAAATCTGAAAGATAGTAATTAAACTTGTAAGACAAACCAATCATACAAACTAAGTACTCGATCAAATAATGTGTAAGAACAAAGTACTAACTCTTCAACCACACCCTTGAAATAATGACTTCTCATAATGCCCAATCACTCTAAAAACTCAATCAAACTAACTATCAACTATATTCCATAAAGTTTCCTTCACATAATTTTGATTTGTTCCAGTGCATATAAATGAGAATCGATTCATTCAATGGAAATAAATACTTCTATGTTTATAAGTATGCTTGAATGCTTCTCTTTGCTAAAACCTTGTTATTTTTCCTCTTATTCAATGCAGAACCAATTTGCAAATTAAAAATTAGATCTGGTTCTAGAATTCGTGTTGCAGGCTAATCTATAATCATTCCAATTCGATTCATATTTATCAGAGTTATTTCTTGATTTTGTATTTCAGAATGTCTAAGATATAAATTTATTGAGAGTTATATGTTTTGTATATTTTTTTTATGCAATCAAAGTTCTAATAACTTACTTAAAATCCTGAAAGTAATGAAAGAAATCATGTGATCTCAATGTGCGAAGTGTAATGAGAATAATCAAATCAACACACAAGCAACTTGTGGTTTATCTTTTCATTAACCAAATATGAAAATCTCATACTCTATTTCATGGAATCAATTCATACTAGAGATCTTTAATTAACAACTAGGAATTGAATGTGTTTAATATTCTCTATTTTGAATCAAGTCAATGAAGATCAATCAAAATTTAACAATGCAATCAATGGTTATAGCTGAAACAATAACACACACACTGAAATATGAGTGTTTGTTAAACATGAATGCATAAAATGAAATCAAGCAAATAAGCATTTCAGTGTTTTTATGAACCAAAGGAATGCAAGTTCAAAAATTCATCTACGCAGATCTTCCAAGGTAAGAAAAATCAAAGTCTGAGCTAACCAATAAATAAAATTAACATAAATCAATTAACAAACTGAATAGAACACTAAACATCAACTAATATATGAATCAATTAACAATGCAACAAAAATCTCTCACACAGAGATAAACTAACATATACATAAAAATGAATTAAATCTATCTAACAAACAAATATAAATGAGCCACACATTTCCAATCTAGAGGGGCCCTCCCAAGATGGAAATTGCTACTAGAGATATTTCAGATGAAAACCCAACTATGCACCACAAATCTGAAATCAAACATCTTTCATTTATTGAAATTCAATCTCGAATTACAACAATGACATCATAACTCTTTTCCTCTATTACATGAACCTCCATTACAAAAGAATTCAATGATAATGACAATTGGATCCTTCTCACATCCCTATGAGGCTTATTTATACATGAAATCCATGGAGTAATGGATAAAACCAAATTCCCCAACTCGGATTTTGGTTAAAACCAATTTTACAATCTTTGGAATGAAATCACAAAAATCTGGGTTATTCATCAATTTGGGCAGATTTGAGTTCAATATCCACCCATAAATCTTAATTTTTTTTTAATTTTTAACAACTTCTCTCGATTTACTCAATATTCCATATTCTATACAAAATCCATATCGTAGAATTTTTAGATCTGATACAATCTACATGGAAATCGAGGCAGAAGTTGGCAGTTTGAGATGTTTTCTATTTTTTGCATAATCATTCCCCCTAAGTTGGAGGTCCACACGTGCGAGTAGGGTGAATTTTGACACACTTTTCCACATGACGTTGTCACTTTGGACAAAACCCATGTCCTCTATTTTCGTCTAGAAGCATTCCAAAGTTTTGAACTATATCTAGTACCAGATGTCTGTAGGATGCTGGTATCGGATGAGCACAAGTGACAAATAAGCATTGGTACTGGATGAGCATAGGAACTAGATGACTGTAGAACCTTCTGGTACCAAATGAATGTAGTTAACGGATGAGTGCAAGACCTTATGGTACCAGATGACTGTAGAACCGTATGGTACCGGATGACTTGGAGTGTGAGTACCGGATGTCCTTGGGTGTCATTTTAGAACCCTGTCTTAATACGATTTCCACAACAAGGCTATTAGATGGAATAAAGAACATAAATAAATATTCTAACTATCAATAAACCATGAAAATCGTAGCTTAAACATTTATTACCTCGTGTACACCAAGAGATAGCCAAATGAGTGTATCATTGAGCAAAATGAATGGATTATTCATAGTTTTACACAACATTTTCAATATAGGTCACAAAAGTAAGATGTCAATGGATTTCAAAAAGGATACCCAACAATGAATGTGGGTCTTTTATGCTTGATTTCAGATTAAATGTTATTATAATTCGAGATCAGTTTAGAAGCGAGTTTTTAGAGTAGCGTGGCCAACCTGTGGTTGTTTGGGTATGTTACAGATCGATACGTCCCAGCCCGTGGGTGGATGGGTACGTTACATAATGGTATCAAAGATTCTGGTTGAATCACTTGGCCAAAATGTGTTCGAATTTAATAAATTTGATGTCACAGATTTCAAACTGTGTGAATTTGGGGAAAAACAAAAATATTAGAGAGAAATATCCCCAAATTCGTGGGAAAATCGAGTTTAAATCATTCAGGGTTATCTAAGAAGCTTAATGGGTTCAATCTGCAGAGTTGCAGAGTCGAGTTCGACTTGGAAGGTTGAAAGTTCCTAATTGTTTTAATGGCTGATGTAACTTGAGGTGCATAGGAATCCAATATAAACCTAAATCTCAAGAGAGGTAGCATATTAGGTTTGATGGGTTCATAGAACCCATCGTTAATACCTTTGGAAAGGTCGAAGGAAGCTCAGGAGGGATATCATTGCGGGTATCATGCAGAAGCCATAGTGTCGTGCAGACAGAGATCCTTGTAAAGGATCATGGAATCGTGACCATCCCCTTTTGAATTTCAAGAGTGATCACAATTGTTGAATCGAGGAATCTTTAGATCATTAGATCATGAGCCAAGTAAACAACAACTGTCATATCGAACTAGTCGATCATCAGTCATTGATCAAAGCCAGTAGGAGATAGAAAACTATGAAACTTTGCCACTTCGATGATTATGGGAGGTAGGGTAGAAGCATGAAGTGTCAAAGGCCGAAGTTGTGAAATCTCATCTACCATCCGATCTGATAGGAGGCTCAAGTGAAATCTCAATCGTTGGTCAGGCTCATCCGACATTGGCCACTTTGATAATTTTAACTCTGGGATAATCGAACCATTTTAGAACTGTTATAACCCAGAGTCCTAGAGTGCCGAAGTCCCAAATTTTGACCATCATATCTAGTAATAGTGGAAGGATAAATTAAGTAGAAGTGTTAACTGAAAGTAAGCATTCATCATTTCTTTATGACCACTTTGAAAGGTATAACTCTGGGGGAAATTGAACTACTCAAGTGTCATAGTATCCTTGAGTCCCGTAGTGCCAAAGGCCCAAAATCTCACCAACCGTCACATTCAAGGAAGATTTTGGGAGCAATGCCAACCATCAGATAAGAAGTGCAAGGATATAGAGGTTTCTGGAATCTGGAACTTTGCCACTTCGACAACTACTAGAGACTAGGAAAATCAAAGAAGTGTCGAAGCCGCGAAGTGTTGAAGCCATGAAGTGCAAATCCACGGTCGTGAAATCACACAAGTCGTCAAATCTAGAGTGGAGGAATGTGGAGTGTCTATTTGGTTGATGATGTATCTTATGCCACATGGTAGGGGTGCCATGTGGGGACATGTGTCACATGAATTCAGTTCCTTTTGGACCTCACCCTGTACATTTCAGAGTGACACGTGGCACACATAGTATGGGTCCACGTCACCATATCTGAAATCAACATGTCATTTCATCTCTAGGAGTATGGCCTCCGGGGGTGTCCAACGTCTCTACTAGTGAAAGTGTTGAAGAATGAAGACACAAATTCATGAAAATTGTTGATCAAATATCCCTTTGGGACCTTTCTCAATCGTTAGATCAAGCAGTGGGAGGATGGTGTAAGCACTTCAGCAGATATCACTCCAGGGAAGTGGAACGAACCAAGAGTTGAAATGTCTCGTAGACCCCGAGTGAAAAAGAATCGAAATGATTAAGGACTGTCCATCCCAACACTTGATTAAGTCCTACTGATCAGATTAATCTAGTGGAATAATAGCATAAGCGAAGGGGTTAACTGACGGTAAGCATTCATCATCACTTTATGACCGCTTTAGCAGGTATAACTCTGAAGGAGTTGAGAAAATTGTGAGTAGCAATTACATGAAGTCCTATAGTAGAGAATTCACACTGGCCATTGATATAATACACTCTGATATTCCTCGTGATCATCCAATTAAACAGCGGAAGAATTGGGTAAGTGCTTCGGTGGGTAAAACTATGGGGGAGTTGAACAAATTGAGAATTGTAATGTCCCAGAGTCTTAGAGCGTCGAAGTCACGAAATGATTAAGAACCATCCATTCAAGTTCCTGATTAAGTCATGGTTGTTGATCTTGTTAAAACCTCCATATGGTGTGATATTGTCCAATCAACGAGAGATTAAATATCGACCATCTAATTTTCTAGTGGAGTTAATAAAGGAAGGTTGAAGTCTGGAGGACTTGGTTCCAAGCATCAGTCTCATAATAAGGTAAAGGGTTTCATTAGAGGCATGAAGGGCCTAGAAGTGAATAGGCTCGCATACACTTTCGAATGAGGTCCTGCATAGAACAAAAAATAGAAAGGTGCCAAAGGAACATCGCTTAGAGTGGATAAGAATGTGCTTTCAAGCCGTGGTCACACGAAAAGTTGATTGGAGGAAGCGCTTGTGAATAATTTGAATTATGTACAAGTTTGAAGGGGTTGTGGAATAGTTTGACAAGATTGGCACACAACCATTCCATTAACGCTACAAGATCTTGTTTGCAAAAAAGAAAAGGGGTTGAAAGTGACTTTTTGGGAAGCCATAACTTTCAACTCAGATATCAAATTGGGGCAAGAGTATAGTCATTGGAAATATTACTCAGAGAAGAATAACATCAAATTGTTATAATTTGGAGAATGACGATATATTTATTCACGAATTAAGAAGAAATAATACATGTAGCATGAATTGGCAGATTTCTATAATATGTATAATTCTAACAAAAATTGTTGCTTGCAAATTTGGTAGGATTAGAGATTTAATTGGTTCAATTCCAGTCTAGGATTCAATATCATAGTCATGGAAGCATGACAATTCCTGTAGAATATGGTTGAGGCAACAAAGAACTATAGGGAAAGTAATGAAATGTGGAAAAAGAACTCAAGAATAGTGGAACAAAAGTATTAGTCAAAAACCACAGGATTTGAATGAATTGCAAATACAAAAGAAGGAATCCTCACATAAGACATGAACCTAGTATGTGAATAATGTCAGTAATGGGAATAGAAAGGAAAAGTATGATTTCCTATCCTTGAAGGAAGAGAGGTGTATACAGTTTCAAAGATTAAGTGTGAAAAAAGTAGTCTAATGGACAACTAGGACAAATAATATTTGATTCAAGAATGTTGTGGTAGTAGAGTGATGAAATTTTTGAGCTACTTTATTCCAAGGTGTTGGAATGTTTCATAAAGGTAATGTTGGATATGACTACCAAAAAGGAGTTGTTGCAAATTGAGTACATTGGTTGGATTGTAGAATGGCCAAGTGAAACATGGATGGAAAGTATTCAGAGTAGGTAACAATAGTGCAGATGAGCATAATGGGAGCATAGAGGGAAGCAAGGATATGAAGGAATTAAAGGACAACCAACTACAACATAAATAAATAAATAAATAACTGAATTGAAACAGAAATACACTAGAGTGCATGAGGCATACAATGAAGTTAAAATGCATATGCATTAGTAGGCATGATGACAATGAATGCTTGGTGCATATGGATGTGTAATTGTGCATATGCACATGCTTGGATATGAATATAGCATGCTTGTGAACTTAGAATAGTCTGTTATTATGAAATAATGATGTTATGGAAATTTAGTATGACTAATGATGGATTATGTATTTAGGAAAAATGATATATCATGGTTAAAGATGTGGATGTTTCTTATGCTTATGATTCTCATCTATGTGAAGGCCCATGAGGGTGGTAGGAATGGTGATCAAAATGATGAAGGAGGAAGTTTGTGAGCTTCTACAAATACCATTTGATCAAGTAGCATCGAGTAGTTTGATAAAAAACATCCAGGTATGAATTTGTTGCTTCTATGTTGAAGGGAAATGAGGTAATAAATTCCCTCAGTTTATTTTTCAAGATTTAAATCGATATGTAATGGACAAAGACCTATAGTGTGTAGTTTTTAATGATGCTAGAATGAATTTAGATAGATTTCTAGTTGTATATTGTGTTATGATTGGTTATGAAATAATAAACGGGTTAATTCGGTAGACACACTCCTTCTATAACAATGAATATTCATAGAGTTAGTCATGTGTGAGACCATAATATGGTTGGATATGGAAGGAATATAGTGATATGTGAGTTCTCAATGGTATCTATTTTATATATAATGTTTGGACTACAACCTCTTTGCCGACACTGAAGATCACTTAAGAATTATATTCTTGTTGTTGTGTTTGGGTTAAAAAGGAAGGTATACAAATAGTCAAGAAAAGCAGTAGGAAGGGTGTGGATCATGTGTTGAGGCGTTGGCCAAACCTTCCAACTCATTGTGGTGGAATGTATGACATAGTTATGTGGTATTATGTAGTCAATGCATGGATGCATTAAGTAGTTGTGGCCATGGGTATTGGCACATCGATTGCTATTTTATTTAGTAATTAATTGTTGCATTATTAAAAGCACATGGTGCTGAAAATACATAATGTTGGATAGTTGCATTATATTTAATATGAATACTAGTTGAAGGTGATTGGATTGTTGTTTGTTACAAATTTGAGATCATTTTTTTGAACTATTAAAAATGTTACAAGCAGTATTATAGGAATTATTGAATGCATTTTGGTGAATGCATGCATATGTTATATAAAATAGAAATGATTATTATAACAGTTGAAATAATGTGAGTATAGCTAAATCATGAAGATGAAAACACTTCAAGAGCTGTTAGATAATGCAACAAGAAAGTTGTAGGTGAGAGTAGTTATATAATGATAAATTATGGAAAAGCTTCATCAAGGGAACAAAGTCATAGATATATTGGCTGATAGAAGAAAGAAAATATTGGTTGATAATACATGTGTAAAGAATGATGGGTTCATTCCAGTTAATAGTTGGATTAATGGGAGTGATTGAATTGTTGTTGTAAACAATTCTGAGATCACTTTGTCAATTTTTGTAAATGTTACCATGAAAATATACATATGCATGATACTGATAACGTGTTTGGTTGAGTGAAGGTTGAGGAAAATTGAAGGTAGGATGGCCTTGGATATGGCATGGATGTAAGCCCAGAAGGAAGACTGGTATCTACAGCTGTAAAAGCCAAACATTATGAGTAGAAGAATTCATGCTTGGAAATTTTATTTTCCTGTATAAAACATATTTGAGAAATTAATAGTTATGAACTATTACATGATTATGCTAACAATTGGTTTGGTTGATTGAAGGTTGAGAAAATTACAAGAATAATCGTATTGGGTATGTCATTATTGTAAGCTATAATAAATATTGATGCCTGCAGCTGCAACAACTAAGCAAATTATAAGTTGGAATCTCATGCTTGGAAACTATGTTTTCCTCTATAAAACATATTTTACATTAATGATTGAAATTGTTATAACAATATCTCATGATAACTGTATTTTTATAATATAGATGAGATGTTGGTTATTGAAATTGGAATCTCGTGAAAATGAACACCATAAGGAAATCAAGCTCAATGATGAAGGCATGGAATGAAGAAAGTCCAGTGGACTTGTTGCAGCTAGATTTATGAAGCCGCAACTATGAAACTTACTAGTCGAGTGTACTGGAGCCCTAGAGAGATGTGGAACAACTTAAGGGACTGCAGCACAGAGAAAGGGGTTCATTTCTTTGTCTTGTGTAGGATGAGAGGGAATGAGAGCTTGCCGATTGGCACTTCTACCAGAAATATAAATTCTAAAGATCATTATACATGTTTTGGGTCGAAATGCCTATGTATACATGTTTAATTTTAGGCCAGGTTTCCTATGTATATAACAATTGGCTTAAATAAGAGTTGCTTGGACAGTCTGTGTGTATTAAGGCCAGAGGGCCTATATTTGTGATGTTAATAACATTGGAATGGTGTTGTGCATTGAGGACAGTGCCAAAATAAGGGGAGGGGGATGTAACACCCCAGTTTTAACCCTTATGAACTATAATGTATTATGTAATTGTGACTTAGGCTGGTGAGCTGGTAAAGTTGAAAAGGGGCCACAGTGCCTAGGAAATGTAATAGATCTATATACATTAATGAAAAAAAAAAAACATTGGTTGCAAGATGGACAAGGACAAAAGAGATAGGGAGTTATGATTCCACAAGAGAGGGGGAGTGAGGGGATACGTATTTTGTATTATAATTTAGTTACCCATAATTGATTTTATGGAAAACTGGTTACATGAGCTTCTTGAGAGGAAGGCCATGTGGTTCTTGTTTTCATGTAATTCTATAAACATCCCTTGTGGGATATTTTGGGGGTTCTTCTTCTTCTTGTTCACTCACTCTCTTTTTGTTTTGGGTTCACTTGTTCTTATTCATTCACTATTACACACTTCTCACTTTTTCGTTTTTTGGTGCCTCATTCTTGCTAATTTGTGTGCTCTTGGTATGAGCATGGAAACAAATGGATGGAAGAGGAGACTCATTGCTAGATTAATTTAATAAATTATTTATCATTCCAAGAGGGAATGAATGCCTGTGCACATGACATTGATGGTAGTTATGAAAGAACTATCCACAACTAAGAATCCTTGGAGCTTCTTGCAGGGAGATTTCTTAACCAGTAGCACTGGAGCCCTGGAGAAATGGAAGAGCCTGAAGGACTGCATGGCATAGAAAGGTGTTCATTTATTTGGGTTGTGCAGGCCGAGGGGGAAAGAGAGCTAGAAATTTGGATTTGTTGTGTGGTTGGGAAACTTGAGAGCTAGTTGGCCAATTGTTGTGTGTTTTAGATTTGGCCTAGGACCCGTCCTTTTGGATTCATAACCCTGGCTTAGGGGTGACCTATTGTTGAGAATAAAATAAAAATAGTGTCTATGGCTTGAAGGAATTTCCTTGGCCTGCAGCCATTTGGTGAATGTTTACCTGCAAAGATAAGTTCTCTCTATGTTTTATGTATAATTTATATTTGGATGTGTATTTAATTATCTCTAAGATATGTATTTATAATATTCTTGTCTGCTAGTTATTTGATGTGCATGGAACATTGTTTATTTATTTTATGTTGTAGCATGGATCTTTATTAATGCACGTGGGTCTTTCATTCTTGATTTATGATGAAATGTTATTAGAATTCAAGATCAGTTCAAAAGTGAGTTTTTGGAGTAGCATGGCTAGCTTGTGGGTGGTTGGTATGTTACAGATTGATGTGTGACAAACCTATGGGTGGTTGGGTATGTTACATATTGATACTTTCCCAACCTGTGGGTGGTTGGGTATGTTACATGGGTTTCACTTAGAGGCCGACACGATGGCCCAAAATATACTTTAGGTGCATCTATTGTGTCTGACTCTTCACAAAGATTGTTGGAAACAGGTTAAAAAAATTGATAGCTGTCAAAGAATGGGTCGAACCCTGTGGAAAAATGAAATGCAATTATAGTCAGTGAAATATAATGTACCATTTGAAATATGGGCCATTGACTTCATCGGTCCATTTCCTTAAATAGAAAGAAGATTAGGCTCAAAAATTATTATTATTGTAGTCTAATATGTGACCAAGTGAGCGGAAGCAGAATGAAACGAAACATGTACTAAAGAAGTCGCAACGAAATTTATGTATGAGAACATAATAACAAAATTTGGATTTCCATTGATACTAATCAATGACCAAGGGACACATTTTGTAAACGAGGCAATCCACATCCTTCTAAATAAATTTATCATTGATCAAAGAAGGAAAATTGCATACCATCCCCAAGCAAATGGTGTTGTGGAATCATTTAATAAAATTCTACACAAAGGACTCACTAAAATCTGCAGCATCAACAAGAATAATTGAGACAACAATAATCTTGTAGTTTTATGGGAGTATAGATCTTTATATAAGAGATCGAATGGATACACGACATTTAAATTAATTTATGGAAAATAAGCAGCAATCCTGCTTCACTATTGGGCCAACTCAGATAGAGTGGTAACTTTTTCCAAATTTGACCAAGGCAGAAGCTTGAATGATCGACTTTATCAATTGAATAAGATAAAAGAAGGATGATTGATAGCAATGCACCACCAATAAGTACAAAATAAATAGCAGAAAGTGTGGCATGATCAACATCTAAAAAAGAAGGAGATGAAAAATGGAGACGTGGTTCTATTATATGACAGTCGAATCAAAGGAAAGGCCAGGAAATTAGAAACAACATGGCTTAGTCTGTATATTATAGAAGATATTCAATTGACAGGAGAAGTTCAACAATGAAAATTTTCGAGGCATCCATTTAAAAAGTAATTAATAGAGCCTGATTAAAGAAATGCAATACATAAGAATGATGAACCCTGTTGGAAAATTATGTAGAAACTAATTCCAATAGTGATCGGCCAGAACTGGAAATTCGTATGTAACAGTATGGTCGAAATAGAAAAACATCGATTAATAACATAACTAAGAAAATAAATTCTTCTTACATTAATAAACTAAAGTCAGTTATAAATATTTCAAGTATAAAATTCAGGTACAAAAAATGCTATAGGGAAAATCGAGTATTAAAGAAGTTTCAAAGCATTGAAGAAAACTAAGGACAAAGAAGAATGGATAGAGAAAGAATTCATTGGTCGAGTCATAGAACTGAAAAAGAAATAATATGAAGACAACATCAACACACGACCTCACCTCAATACTTGCGAAAAATATGCATTAAGGAATAGTCATTTGATCGAGGAAGATCCCAATCGAGCAATTGAGGTTCAAGCGAGAAATTCCATCATACAAATAAGGGGAATTACAATAAAACAAATGAGCGAAGTAATTATCAATACTATTGACCAAGAAGAATTGAAAATGGGAAACCTCATGATACAAAATAAACATTCAATCGATTCATGTATCGACCAAGAATCAATAAAGGAGACTTAGTCGATCGGGCACGAGGAAAAACCAACCATGAAAATTCCAACTCTAGAAAGGACAGTGCACTTAAACCACAAAAAGAAAGGATAGACAAGAATGATAGAAACATTAATGATCGATGTGATGTAAAATACCATCGCACAACCATTGACATAACTATAGATCGACTCGACACGTACGAAAATCAATTAGAAACCACCACTTTTAATTCCTGATGGGACTCACATGAGTGCCAGTTCAACATTGACATAGATGTCCCCTCACATGAGTCCGCAAACCCATAAACATTCATGACTAAGGCACTCATATCCATGAATCAATCGGTTATGAAAAATAGTATATCTCCTCAAGACCGTAAATACTTTTGAATATTAAGTTGTGTGCAAAGCATCCTGCTACCTTATTAGTTTCCTTCAAGATCACGAAACTGGACTCTATATATCATAGCTAGAGGAAAGAGAAAAAACATTCTTCACATAGTTAAGATTTTAAACATCAACCATGGGACCAATGAGCATAGAAGATGATGACCCTCCTAAACCACATCCTTACAATGTAAAATATCCTTATCCATCATGGATATAGACATCAAAAGAAGCGATTCACCATCACACAAAGGAAGGAGTACCCCTCTGTGGTTTCATTTTATTAATTATTCGGAAGGGGGGAGAACTTGATATTCATCTCTAAGATTGAATGTCATAGTCCAGTTCAGGTTACTTGGACAAAGCGTGGAAAGAAAACGTCAAAACATTGTTTCAAGTAACATATTTATGTGGGAAGAAAAGTTGACTGTGGACTCAAAATAAAGGATGATTCCAAATTCAGGCATTCAAGGAATTGAAAAGAGACAGTAAAGGATCGTCGAACAAGGCTACATAAATTCTCCAAGCACAAATATTTTTTGCCTCTCTTTGTCTCTCTCTCTAGACTCTCTATCTCTCTCTATCATTTTCATTTTGTAAAACATCCAATGTAAAATAAAAGTTGTCATTCTCACCTCTTTGTCAAGATGAGCAAGGAATTTAGGTGGGGGTATATGTTGTAAGGGGTAGTCGACTCTATCGACTAGACCTGAGAGTCGACTAAGAATTAGTTAGTTGATTTTCAAATTTGAAAATATAAATCGATCGACGTCTTGGTTAACCTACTAACCAAGGCAGTTAAGTAGTTACAATTTCCTAGTAACTGAATATGTAAGTATAAATAGAAATAACGTATCATAGAAAGTTTCTTTGTTGTGTTGTATATATATATATATATATATATATATATATATATATATATATATATATATATATATATATATATATATATATATATAGTGTTGTTCTTTGGGCTTCCACTACTTTGTGTATGTCTTTGTCTATATGTATGAGTACATGATTCTATACTTGTTTATGTGATGAACGACTAATAACAATCCCATACTTTTCTCTAGATTATAACAAGGGGGTAGGGATTTTACACCTCCTTTGAATTCAACTGTCAAGTTTATATGTTGAGGAGGTCCCTTGTACCACAAACAATGAGGCCTCATACAAGAATTTGGTTTCTGGATTGGTTGCAACCTTATAATTATATTATTATTATTATTATTATTAATGTGATGCCATATCACATCCAATAAATGAAAAAGTGCAACGTAAATATTTCATATACCCAAAATGGACACCAAATAATTAAAGGCCACCAAGTGGAACCCTACCAACTCACTCACAGCTCAACAAATGGTTTTTATCTAATCATTTTTCCATTTGATGCTTCCAAAATTCCCCATGTGTCACCTAGTCGAGTCATTATATTGCAATGTTGAATTTTTTCCCTGAAGTTCTAAAAGGCATATCTTTTGCATCTAAAGTCTCTTTCAGGTAGTTTTTTTTGTAATTTTTATTCTCTACACAATTTTCTAGTGTATTTCTACAAATCACACTATTTTTAGTTTCATGTGTTAAGGTTTTGTCAAAAATCCACCATTGATCTCTATTTCATCAACTTCCAAGAGACATAACTTATTCATCTAGGACTCATTTTTTTTGTTATTCTTTTCAAAGCGCATAATTTTTAGAGCCCTTTCTACTTGAGTAGTCAATTTTATTTTTAGAGTCATTTTAGTACTAGGTTGTAATATGTCCAATTCAAGGAAATTCTACTTACAAGTACCAAATATTTACCTTATAAGTCTCATATTGAGAAGTAAGGGACTTTACTAGGTCATAGTGGGAACATAATTTTTCCCATTTTGATAGATCTAAGAGAGTCCGATAGGATAGCATAAATGACTCATCATGCAGACTCATAGAGATGTCCATTGGTAATGACATGTAGTTTTACCTTCAAGTGGTTGATACCTTTGATGAAGCTTTGACATCGTTGAAAACTATGTTTGGTGAAGAAAACCAAAATGGAAAATAGTTTGTAGATTCAAATCTTGACAAATTTATTTTAATTGAATCTTTTCCTTCAAAGTCCAAGACACTTAAGTTATTCTTTATATATTATAGAAATAATAAATATGACGATAAAATATTTTTTGTTATTCATTGTAATGTTGGAAATATCTAATTTAATCCAATGCTCAACATAAAAAAAATTGAACAATACCCACACCTCTAATACATGTAGTTTTACATGCAATTTCTAGGAAGAAAGAAACTTGCAAATAATATGTAGAACTCTACAATGCTGATAAAACCTATAAATATGCCTCAAAATGCAAGAAAAACTTGAACATGAAAGAATATTGAGACATCTAAACAATAAACCAATACATCAAATGAAAAAAACCTCATAGAAAAAAAAAAACACATCGCAACTAATGCACACAATGTACCTCTCATGCACCATTTAAAAACACAAATGTGAAACAAAAAAATCAACAATGGGAACCTAAATACCACCCAACAGCTTAAATTATGAAATAATGGCCTCTACAAAATCACTATAATAATTT
Organism: Picea engelmannii; assembly: GCA_009831015.1. NCBI lineage: Eukaryota > Viridiplantae > Streptophyta > Pinopsida > Pinales > Pinaceae > Picea > Picea engelmannii. Next base: position 889,887 of record ML777945.1, on the reverse strand, counting down.
CTTACAGACTTCTCCATCTAAAACAAATAATCGTGCCAACTGAGAGGAACATGCCCCCCAAAAACAAAAGGAAAAAGACAATATTTCAATGGAAAATGAATAGGAGAGCACATGCATAATAGTCAATAACCAATAGAAAACCACTAGTATGGTGACCATAAAACAATCAAGAATTGCAAAATCCTTTTCATATGTTCTAATATTAGTATGGTGACCATAAAACAATCAAGAATTGCAAAATCCTTTTCATATGTTCTAATATTTATAGAATTCACACTTGTCTATAGAGAAATAGTTCAAAATGCACATAGAAACCAAAACAATATAAGCTCTCATGTAGAAAACCCAAGCAATACTATCAATTGAAAGTTGAGGTAAACTCCCATGCCATCCCATGTAGTTCTTTTAAATATAGTTACAAGTGTTATAACAAAGAACCAAGTAGAAAAATAAAAGGATATGTGCATGTAGACGTCTCCACAAAGGACAAACCAAAAATTAATGCACAACAATCATAACCACCTTTTAATTCTACTCCCAACACCCTCCCTTGAGGTGCTCCAAAATATTCATACAAGAACACCCAAATAGATTCAACACAAAATTTGAAGTCTTAAACAAAAGCTCACCATGGAGAACATAAAATGATTAAAAAGACCTCACTCAATTCATAATCATCAAGACATGTAAAATGTAGACTATAATTGAAACCACCACCATAAATGTACATTGAATCTACTACGACCTTGACCCAAACAAAGGACATGGATTAAACATAACCTTTTGTTCACATTTATCTTATTTTCCTTTATCACCATCCCATATGTCATTTTGGTATTGTCAAGAAGCCATTAACAATCATGAGGTAGATAATGAAACTTATAAATATATCTTATTTTCAAATATTAGAATTGTAACTCCAAACAATGATGCAACCTTGGGGAGAAAATAATTCCATTTTCCTCTTTACACAAAAAAAAAAAAAAAAACCACATGGTCTGAAATCTTAAGTTCATTTCCAAGGTTTTATTATGTAGCCAAAATGTTCATTTTTTTTAATATAGCATGTGTCACATTTCCATTGTCTTCATGGGGATCAAACTCAAGTTGGTGAATCCAAGTTGCTATACACCTATGGTAGTGTGACACCATGACATTTTGTTTCAACATATTGACAAAACTGAACTTACTTTGTCTGGACTATTACTCACTTGAGACACATGTATACTCTTCCTTGAGCCAATCGTGCCAACTACAATTGTGTTCTTTACTCAAAAAATTACCCAATTCTTATACTTATCCAATTACGCAACCAAAAACATGAAACCATTCATACACAAGGGACACAAATATGGATGAGTGGCACAAGATGTGCCTAACACCCATATAAGTCTTTATATAAAAATCTGTTTCAATGTTTACAAGGAGAACAGCCTCTAGCTCAATACAAAAGATACATAAGAATTCGGCTAAGTCACACTTGACTTTCCTACAAACCCATATGCATGTGTAAGTGTCGCAACCTAAGTCTTACTATCACAACCTTCTCCATATCGCATGAACTTCCCTACCTAACCTTCGCACCTCTTTTTCTTGCTCCTTGCCCAAGGAACCCAACTAAGACAAGACTTCATAGTTCACCATCAACTTTGTTGCACTTTGTCACCTAAGCCAAAGATGTGGCTTTTCCACCTCAAGGTTGGTTTTCTTCCATGTTTTATTTTTATATCTTTTGACCTCATATATAGGCGTCCATGGGTCACACAAAAGGTCACTTCCATTGGTATCGACCAAGGTGACTCTCTGTCTTCCAAATGGGCAACTCATTTCGTCTAGTGGATCCGACCCTTGATTTTCCAAGTGGTCGTGTCCACTCCATCTCATGGGGAATCCCACCTCTTGTTAGTATTCCAAGTTGGATATACCTCAAGAAAACAAAGAAGATATCAAATGGATAGTGGTAGTAGGTAGCCAAACACTTTTTGTGTACTTATATTTCGTTTTGTATGATCAAGGAAGAGACAAAAAGGGATTAAAAAGTATTATATTCAATGTATACATTGTAGGAAGAGATCTAATACGGATCTATTTCATGTTAATTTCAATGGCACCGATGCACCCTAACGAAAGCACAAAGTTTTTGGTTTCAATCAAATTTTAATTGAGGAGAGAAGTGTGTGAATCAAACTTGATGGTTCACTTCATAAAATCAATATCAATGCATCTCAAAATTATATATATATATATATATATATATATATGGAGTCCATTTAGAAATAAATATAGTCCTTGATTGTATTTAGAACCACTGAGAAATCGATGTGTAGTATCCTCTATTTACATAGTGGCCAAACCCTTTGTATAAGATAATACCCTCATAATTGCTTGGGAGTTATGGTTATCTAGGGATGAAAGTCTTTTTGAGGGGATTTTAATTTTACTATAATAATGTGCTTACAAGGATTATCCATTCCTAGTATTTCAAACAATATGGTAATAAATAAATAAAGAGAAAGGTAACCAATGAAATCATGAATAAATTGGGTGGATGGACATACTTTGATGGGTCTTAACAAGGAGAGACACAATTTGATGGAGTTTGGAGGGATTTCTTATCTACCTAGTACAAACATAAAGTTATCCTAGGAAAAAGTACAATAACAAAGATTAGTTGGTGGAATTAAAATTGGTCATAAGGATGTCACTATAAAAGGGTGTTAAAAACTAAAAGTATGTGGGACTCTTTGCTAGTCATTGAATGGATGAAGAAGCTGAAGAAGCTAGGAAGTGTGTTATATAATTTATTACTTATCCCTATATATTATATATGTAGAGATTCAAAACGTTTTTTATACTATTCACAATGTCATGTTTGTACACATCTCTGGATAAACGAACATGATTATATATTTTTTCTCAAGTGAAGGTTTTTTTGTTAGGTCCAAGATGTTGGAACATGTAGGAAAAATAAGGGGATAAACTCTCTAAATAAAATCCAAGATCCTACATATAAACATTATAAAAAAATATTAAATATATGTGTAGAGGAAGCTATGAAAAAAATAAAAATATCACATCTAGGAGGCTTACTTTTCTTTTGGATTTCTTTTGAATGGTTTTGAGATATAATCGAGAGAAGTAGAGGGAGATTGTATAATGATTTATAAAGCACTTCCAAATTATTTGCTTAGGGTTATGTTTGCAATAATAGTTTGAAGGTTATTTATGAGTACTAGATCAAGAAAATGTATTTGATGATGAGGCGATTGGAATTGAAAGATGTAGCAGTAACATGATGATACAATTTTGATTGTAATGTAGGATAGAAAGACACTACAAACTGTGATTTTATTTTTTTTAATAAAATTTCAAATTTTGTTTTCAAGGGAAAAAATCTCATATATCCATATTAATAATGTTTATAGATGTGTGCATGTGTTGTCTGTGTGTGTGTGTGTGTGAGAGGAGATATTTATTTCCAAAATGAATACAATGAGAATATATATAAAATTAATAAATGTAGAGGGTAATAAGTCGTATGCTTTGGAAAGCGAATGAATTTCCTTACTACAACATAAAATAAAATATTAACTTACATTACTACTATTGCAATATATATGTTTATACATTATTACTTAGTGGTAATATACCCTAGGTATATTACAGGTCCCCACCTCCTTAAAACACTCTATCCTCAAAACATGTGTAGAGAAAACTATTTCTAATAGAATGATCCATATCCTTGTAATCTCACTTATTCGATAATGGTGTATCCTTGTATTCTAGTTGATATTTGTTATTTTTGTATTCATTGGTGTGTCAACATCCTTTGGAAGACATATGACTTCATTAGTGGTGATCAAGGAACCTTCAACTATTATTGGATCTATAGATGTCGACATGTCATTGAATTTTTTTTTAAATCTATTTTTGGATTCTCTTTAAATGATACAACTTTATTGGTGACACTTTGATACAAGGTCTCTTTATCTATAGTTTCAACTTCTAAAATCTTCATTGATTCACTTGCATCCATGGATGTCTATTTGTCTAATTTTATGATTGGTATATCCTTATGTTTAAAAAAAATTACTTCCTTAAGAAGCACTTGACAATAATTATTCAAATGTTTGATTTCATTATCTTTATCTCAGAAGATCATGTCAATTGTTCTCTCAAAATCCTAGTTATCTTGTGAATATCAATCACATTTAATAGTAATGTCTTGTCGAATTCATGATTAATCCTTCACATGAAAGTCACAATTATTTTTCTCTTATTCTCTTAGTTTTTTTTGTAGCTCTTAAGTGTTGTGAACATGGACACCATAGAAGACTTTTTCAATGATGAATAACCTTAGTGAAATGATACATTGGATGAGTTCCTCCTAGCATATAATATTTGAGATATTCCTTCTAAAACTCCCCCAACTACCATTTTGTGGTTTCAAAAGTTGTAATAAGTTCACCAATCATGTTACAATGGCTATGGGTCCCATATTTATAAATTGAATTCATTTTGTCCAGAAAGCTTGGATTCCTAGAACTTGAAAAATATTAAGAATAGGCATCTTGTATGGAACTGGCTATTTTAGGAAAAGAAAGCTACAAAGAAATTTCCCTAGACTAGTCCGAGGATATGATATTTTTCTCATTTCTATATGTTCTAGATAATTCGTTTTAAAAGAATATTAAAGATTTGGTTTTAGAAAAATGAATGTAACCTAGAACAATAAATAGAGTGATACAATCGTAATCAATGCCATGGTCATAAATAATTAAACACAATTGTAAAAATTAAATTGAAATTACACCTAACACTTAGAATCCTAGAAGGGAATGGAAGTTTAAATAGTACTATTCTTTATTCTTTTGTTTTTAATTAATAGAAGTGAAAACACATTACATAATACTGAAATAAATATCAAAAAGAATATAATAATAATAATAATTCAAGGCAAAGTACAATAGTTTTTTCACCTAAAAATGAACGTAGAAAACGAAAACAAAAGTAAGAACAAATCTTTACACTCACAAGTTTAAAGTTGGTGTTTCAACCACTCATCTCTCCCATACAAGAAGACTAAAAAGGAAGGGATAGATCAAATATTCATTGTAAACACTTTTGTAAATTTTGATTTGATAGAAATAAATCATTTTAAAAGGTAGATGAACAAGGCAAGTTGCAGAGCAACAAGTCCCTGCCGAGAAAGTAGAGGAGCTTGTTGTAGCCGCATTCGAGCAACCCTGCGCATATGAACATTTGTGGTGATTAATATAAATTGAAGCAGCCGATATATACTACTGTATTGTTGCTCCTCAGGTTTGTTTCCAGCGTGCAAGCTTGACTTGATCACCTTGTTTATTTGCTTGAAGAAAGACACAATGTTATAAATACTTTTTTAGTTTTATATAAATTTTAATTGGAGGCTGTTCTGATGGAGTGGGTTTGGATTTTGGGTACGGAACGTCATCCACAAATGTGGCTGTGAATTTTACAGGCAGTAAAATAGTGGCCTGCACAGAAATTACGAGGACAAATGTTAAGATAACTTCAGCTACTGCCAATAAATCAAAGTCAATATGTGCCCAATGCTTTGGGAATGGCTTCTGGGACTATTTTGCCACCTAGTTGCCTTGAAAACTAGTCAGGTCCCTTGCATTCTTTTCGAAAGTAAAGCGTAGTTGTACACAAATAGGCAATTTTGTTAATAAATTCATAATTTTTTTAACTTAAAAAATAAAATAATCTGACCTTCAACGTGTAGCGCTCCATGCACAGACTTGAAATGTCTCACATGCATAGCGCTCCATGCACAGACTGGACATGTCTCACATGCAGGGTGTCTGCAAATTTCAACCGCCTGCTCTATCACCTGGTGCTCCAAGTACCTTGCAACGAATTTCCACTAGCAGCCCACGTTGGAATCAGAAATGGATTCTTGATCGATCGGTTTTGGGGGAAAAAGGCATCAACTCGCTCTTTCACCCTACCAGAATAAATCTTGGAGATGTTATGGATTGCTAGAGAAGGTGGTAAGAGGGAGAAACAAGCACGCGGACCGCCGGTTCGGATCGGAATATGCCTGTTATCCCAGCAGGATTCTTTCTGTCGCGGTCCTGCTTGCTCAACACCACTGAAGGCATATTTTTGGCTGGGGAGAGGATGAGAGGGCAGGGTTTCTCTTCAAGCCTAGCGTCCTTTGTAAATAAGCTCCTCCCCTGTAAGATATTCAAGGATACCTCAAATTCCCCTTTAAGCCCCCGAATATGAAATCTTGGAAACACAGAGCTGTTCKATCTTTGAATAATTGACATTCATCTCTGTGGAGGTTCCAAACCGCCAAGCAACTGGGATGAGGGGAATCAAAGTACATCACTGTAAGCGGTTTCTGCTGGTAAGCCCTTTTCTTAAAATTCACAATTCAAGGACTGTCAAGTCRGTCTTTCAGCTTGCACAATATGGGATGCTGTTGAAAGAATCCGTTGCCTAAAACCGAGAAATCACCTTCCAATTATCTAATAAACCACACCGGGCTTGTTCAARTAGGTTTTTGCAAGAAAGAACTGGTCAACTAAACATTGAATCTGCAATCTTAAAGAAACGTGCCACTCACAGAGAATATCCATAATGCCAATCGTACCCTGCACTGTGCAGTACCTTTTGTGGAACTTTCTCAGCATAGAAGTAAAACCTGCCCCCTGTCTTTACAAACTTGTTTCCTTGTATTCTCTTGACTTCTAAATGTTACTTACCTGCAATAAGATCGAGGCCTTGCTTTATTTATGATCCAATGCCCAATTCTGACTTCATTTATCCTCTGGTGTTTCAATTGGATTTCGTTAGAAGCAGCCTGCATTGTACTAGAATGGGTCCCAGATTGGTTAATGTAGACATCAACACATGTACTGTATGTGCCATAAATGGAAAAAACTATTCCACAAACTAAAATGGACAGATCAATGTCCTTTTGTGAAAAATGTAGACAGACTCTAAAATCTCTAAGGTGAAATAATGTTGGGAAAACAAATGCAAGCAATGCACAGACTGTCCTTCCCACCAAAGAGACAAAGACCCCAAATCCAGGCATAGATGAGGCCAGTATTGCAAGGATAATAACCCGCACGATGGATTTTGAATAATACCATTTCCATCCATGGGGATGCAAAAGAGATTTTTTGAAACCAACATCTTTCTATCAGTTTCATCTCGAACATTTCATGAATAGGATGCATCATAACAGGAAATTTCAAGAGAAGGTTACTGCCTTTGCTGTCAATGCATTGTCCAAGTCATTGGATGAAACAACCTCTCTCATCTCCCATATGAATCCAACCGGAGGGAGGAGGGTTGTTCCCTTGCATTCCCTACGCTACCTCTAGTGGGTTGGCTTGAGATAGGGCCGAAGTATTCCAATATACAGATCAGTTGCTTTTACAGATCCAAAAGCAGTCGTGGTGCTAGTTCGTAAGCGAGATTCATCATATAGAGAGCAAGATGAAGAGTTCTACTTACTTCTTATACCTAAAGATGTTTGTTGTGGGGAAGGCAGCAAATCCAAGTCCTTTTTACCTATCAGCGGACGCAAAATCGAGGTGGCAAATGCACTTGGTGGAAGTAGTTTACCCCTACGCAAAGGCTAAGTCTAAAGCCAGTTTACCTGGAATATGTGGTACCAAGTGGAAGGGAGTTTACCCAGTTCTGCAACTTGGTCATTCAACGAGCACAAGACACAAGCGCCCTGAGCCTCCCCCTAACCTACGAAGCTTTCTCCAACAAGAAAGCTATCTGTAAGTAAGATATTTCTTCTTTCCTTAATCTATATATCTTTTCTTCTAGTTCACTCACTAATTTAGGCATAGGTAGGACTGTGACAGAATCTCCCTCTCTTGGTATTACCTCAACATTTGCACCTATTTATCTTCGTGATGTTCTAACGTTGGACAGTGTTATAGTTCCACCACTAGCAAGGGAGGTCACAACTATTGATCTACTTGACCAGAATCTACAGAATCAGACTCTCGCTCTTCTTTAATTATAGTTGTATCATCATGATCTCGCTTACGAACTGGATTACTATGTTGTGGTCAGAATAATGCTTACTAGCATCAAACTCTTTTTTAATAATAGTTGCATCTTCAGGATCTCGTTTACGAACTGGATCACTATGTTCCAGTCAGAATAATGCTTACAAACTGGATCACTATGTTGTGGTCAGAATAATGCTTACGAGCATCAAACTCTGTATCACAGCTTCGGACATAGTTGCATGAGATTCAACTCCAAAGAAAAATCATGAAGGACTAGTAGGTAAGTATAAAAGGTGTAGGTGGCAGGTTTGAATGGTGGCGTAGGTGGCAGGTTTGCATGGTAGTGTAGGTGGCAGTGGTAGATCAACTTACTATGGATTATGCATTGCAAAAACATTCCATCTTAACATCAAATGTTAAGAAATAATGCTAGAGTTATCTCTAGCATTACTTTGTTGGACAAAAACCAGTATGAAAATGCATGCTTTAAATTAACAGAAGAGGCCAAATAAGAGGTGCAATTCAAATCTTAGGTTAAATTACTTGAAATCCAAATCGATTTGTATGAATTTCAAGATACTTTGATTAAAACACTAAAAAAATATTGGTATTTATACCAAATTAATAGGAAAAGCAAAATTATATTACTAATAGTCCCTACTCACCCATAGTTGTTGGTGAACACCGAAAGGCTGAGAAGATGAAATGAATCTTTAAAAGAATATATTAAATTTTATTATCTATTAACAAATAAACTGTTGGCCTTCATTTATCTGGTGTTAATATTTTAATTTCTGTAAATCACTTACGTGGCAATCCGTTAGCTATCAAAGTAATTTTTAAATATGATTAGGGAAATGTAAAAAAGTAAACACATAAACTGATGTCTTTATAATAGCTAGGAAGTTAATGATTGAAATCACAGCCATTTATTTTGTGTGACTATTAAGAATATTCCAGCCATATTTAATCCTGTCCATAGAAAACTTACTAGAACAGTCGCAAATTTGTAGCTGGTAAACGTCGAAAGGTTTCGCCTAACAGCACCAACCTAGTATGAAATTGATAATCGAAAAAATCACAAGACAAAAGAGCAATAAAATCTTCATAAGCTACATGAACCTGTCTTGTACAGCGAGTGAAACCCAAATTTGCATACCTAGAAAAGAATTAGAGGAGCAACAACAAATTGCCTAAGTGTTATGCTCGAAAATCATAGATAAGTCTGCCGGATCAGCGCAATTAATCACTTTTTTTCCCTAACCTATTCTTATTGTTGTGCATCCAGACCTTAAGCACGCGTCTTTTCACACCAATGTGTGGACAGAACTGTTGCACAACCTGTTCGTCATGCTTTTGGATTGTCCATCCCATTTTCTCTGCAAAGTCGAGCATTCTATCCTTCTGTTGTTGCATGAACTTGGTTCTAAAA
>ML777945.1:814926-868035 GCA_009831015.1 Picea engelmannii | reverse complement strand
ATGTCAGCCCTCGAAGTCCTTCAGAGTTGTCCCACACAACGGAAGGCATTGTTGAAAGATATTGGTGGAATCGACCCTACGGATACAATTTAATAATTTTTTACTTGGAAGATCATATTCCAAGGTTACCCCCTCAAATCGCATTTCAAATACAAGTTATTGTCTCTAACAAGAAAATTTGTAGAACAGTTATTGATGAGGGTGCCTCGACATGTGTCATGTCTATTGCCTACTACAAATCCATTATCTCTCCTCCCTTAACCAAATCACACTACACTCTCAAAGCCTTCAATGGCTCTGGGTTTAATCCTTACGGTGTCCTCCCTTCATTGCCTATTAAGTTAGAAGGAAAAATGGTCAACATTGAAGTTGACATCTTTGATGCTCCTCTCAATTACAACCTTCTACTTGGTCGTAGTTGGATCGATTCCATGTGTGCAGTTGTGTCCACTCTTTTCTGTGTCATACATTTCCCACATCAGGGAAAAGTAATTACAGTGAACCAATTGGACTTCTTTAACTTTGATACACATACCAACAACGTACCTTTCATTGTGAAAAAACCCCTTGGATATGAGAATGTTGGTGTGGGTCTTCTTAAATATTCCTCGTTGATGGGTACTTTCCCCATTCCACCACTCACTATTCCACATCCATCTGTCGCCTCGATCAACATGATTTCCACCTCTGTTCGAGAAACCCCTGCATCTTTTGACTCGTGGATAGTACCCAACCTCGGTGATCATCTTCTCTATGGTGACCAAATTCCTTTAAGTCCGGTCGAATCCGCTTATCAAGCCATTCAATCGGCAACCCCTTCTACCCCCTCTCTTGGTGATCTATCTCTGGATCCTTTCCTTGTCATTTTTCCTACAAACGAGATGATTATGTCTGTTATGTCCATGGAATATTCCCCTTGGGACAATGGACATCATCGTTCCATTCTCTTCCTGGAACAACACACCATTGAGAGTTACCAATGAATCTCGACTCCATCGACCGTTGTCGTCATTTATACCATTACCGAGTCTACACACGATAAGTTCTACGAAGGGAACTTAAGTAATATCTCACCCACCATCCCCCTCAACATATCCATTAAACCTGGAGTTGTCGAAAATGTGCATATAGAAGCTTCGTGCTCCAATGACGAAGTTATCACCTACAAGTCTCTTTTTGAAGAATTTTGTGACCTCTTCGCATGGAGCTATGAAGAAATGTCAGGTATTGACCCCGACATTGTTGTACATGAGATTAAGACATACTTGGGCGCTAAACCCGTCCGGCAACGACTTCGTCTGGTCCAACCACGTAAAGCAGCTGCTATCAAGCTTGAAGTTGAGAAACTTCTTAAAGCTGGCTTTATTTACCGTGTGGCTCTAACTAACTAGGTTTCCAATCTTGTTCCGATTAATAAGAAAAAAGGTATGATCCACGTGTGCATTGATTATAGGGATATTAAAAAAGATTTTCCTAAAGACAAATTTCCCACCCCCTTCGTTGACCAGATCGTCGACGATTGTGCCAGGAGTGAAATATTCTCTTTGATGGATGGTTTCTCTAGATATAATCAAATTAATATCGTACCCGTCGACCAACACAAGACCGCTTTTATTTGTGCTTGGGGCACTTTTGCCTACCGGAAACTACCCTTTGGTTTAAAGAATGCCGACACAACTTTTCAATGTGCTATGTCTTATGCCTTTCATGATATAAAGCACATTTTCCAACCATATCTCGATGACCTACCGGCTCATTCCATGCACCGTGTCGATCATCCAGCACACCTCCGAGCCATTTTCCTCCGATGTCGGTTTTACTGTATACACTTAAACCCTCACAAATGTATTTTTTGTGTAGAATCCAATCGACTTCTGGGATTTATTGTTTCATGTCAAGGGATCCGGGTAGATCCTTTGAAGTTCGAGGCGATTCTCAATCTCCCTCCTCCTTCCTCACTTCACCAGCTACAAAGTTTGCAAGGGAAGGAAAAATTTCTACGTCGTTTCATCCCAAACTATGTTGAGTTAAACCTTGGATTTACTCGACTGCTCAAGAAAGGTTGTAAGTTTGTATTGGATACCCCTACCAACAAATCTTTTGAAGCTTTAAAACTGACTTTGACCCGTACCCCACTACTTTTCCCACCCGATTATAGTCGAGATTATTTCCTGTATCTTGCAGAATCAGACTCTACCATTTCTATGGTTCTAGTCCAGGAGGATGATTCTCATGAAGAACATGTCATTTATTATTTCAGTCGGAGTCTCATGACTACCGAAACCAAATATTTACATGTTGAAAAACTGGCCTTGGTTGTCGTCCAAGTTGTTCAACATTTCTGGCACTATATCCTTTTACGCAAGACTATTGTGATTTCCAACTGCAACCCTATGCAACACATTCTTACATGCCAATTGCTAGGGGTAAAATACTCCAAATGGATCATAATAATCTAGGATTTTGACTTAGAATTCGAACGCGCTAAGTCCAAGAAATCCTTGGTGTTTGGTGAATTGATATGCGACCTTCCCTGTTCTGAGACGGAAAATGTAGCAAAGGATTCATTACTTGATGAATCCCTTTTTTTGATCAGTTTTGATGACCTTTGGTATGGGGATATCATTATATATCTCCAGACTCATACTTTCTGGCCCAATTTGTCTAGCACTGACCACCGTTGAATATGTTACCAAGCCCATCAATATATTATCCTTGGTGATACTCTGTATCATCATGGGATTTACTCCATTTTTCGAAGATGCCTCACATTTTACGAAGCTGAGAAAGCCTTGAATCACTATCATTCTGGAGCATGTGGTGGTCACATGTCTAGGTATGCTACTGCCCAAAATATCTTACGAGATGGGTATTTTTGGCCTTCTTTATTCAACGATTGTATTATCATTGTCCAAAAATGCCACGCTTGCCAAACATACAACAACAAAATACGATCACACCCTGCTCCTCTACACCTTGTAATCTTCGTTGGACCTTTTTTGAAATGGGGTATCGATTTCATGACATGTCACCCTCACTCGGCCAGGGGGCATGGATACATTATTGTAGCTGTAGATTACTTTACGAAGTGGGCCGAGGTGATGCCTACATTTGACAATACTGGAAAGACTACATCACTATTCATATTCAATCACATCATTTCTCGTCTTAGTGTTCCTCAATCTATCGTTACTAATCACAGTAGCAACTTTAGAAACTTCATGATGTACGAACTCAATGAAAAGTTGGGTCTTCACCATGAAAACTCAACGCCCTATTACCCACAGGCCAATGGCCATGTTGAAGCAATAAACAAAGTCCTCATTACCATGCTTCGACGATTGATAGGGATTCACAAAACGAGTTGGCACACGATGTTGTTTTCAACATTGTGGGCTTACCAAACATCCGTAAAGTCTGCTACCGGGTTTACACCTTTCCAGTTAGTTTATGGCCTCGAAGCCATATTGTTGATTGAATGTGAGATACCATCTCTAAAGTTACTTGTTGAACTTCTCCCAAACACTTCCGTTGAAGAAGAACGTCTGTTGTATCTTATGCAACTAGACAAAACCCGTCATGATGCCACCCTGGTTATAGAAACCCAGAAGAAACGCGTCAAATCCCAATACGACAAATATGTCTAGCCACATGTTTCTCTGAAGGTGATCTGGTTCTCCTTTATGAACAAGATCGAGATATGCTAGGAACCGAAAAATTTGAGGCTATGTGGCGAGGCCCTTATATCGTCAGATGGGTGTTGGAGAAAGGAGCCCACGAGTTAGTGGACTACGATGGTATCCCTTTGAGTGAACCCAGAAATGGGCTTTACTTAAAGAAGTACTGTGCTTAGATCATCTGTGCATGAGTGCTTGTATTTTATTGTATCATACTTTTGTGTGTTACTTTAGTGTACTTTTTTGTTATTTGGTTTCTACCCTCGACCGCTTACCTTGCGTCATGCTTGGTTTCCAGATGTCGGATTCTTAGCTACCCCACATTGGCTTCACCGATGGTGCTATTCATATTACTCAAAATCTCACTTCCGCTACATGGGCAATTTATGCACCTACAAACGAACTTATCATTCTACGAGGTGTTTTCCTTGATCGTGCGACCAATAATATCACATAATATAACATCGTCATCGAGTTGTTGACTAATGTTATTTCTCTTGGTATTTGCCACATGGTTATACGACTTGATTCATAGCTAGTAGTACTACAATTAAGTAATGTCTATGTTATCCGAAGTCCTACTTTATTGCGGGTATATCTACGAATTCGCCTCTTGGAACGTCATTTTGATTATATCGAATATCAACACATTCATAGATGTCTAAATACATTCACTGATGCTTTAGCTAATTATGTGTTAGAAAGATATCTGAGACTTTTATAAAACCAATCACACATCACATGTATTATACAAAACAAAATAAGCCAGTAGAAGCCTCATATATATATAACGATCAAAAGTTTTACAAAAAGTTTTTGTCCAGGACCAAAATATCAAAATATATGAAGCCCATGGCTTCTACAAATTAGCATCATGGATGACGCTCACAGTAACATACAACTGCTCGGGCTACCCTACGGAGCAGTCGACTAAGAGACTCAGACACGCCCACAGTATGGCATTGATAACGCCTTGGGATCTCCCCAATAGCGATGTCTGGGACATTCGCAGTCAGTCCCTCTAAGTTATATTCAACTGCCTCATAATCCTCAACATCCCATCTTGACACTGGAGCCACTTCTCCTCATCTATGAATGGGTGATGTTCCTAGAGGTCGATACGGCCCGACATCTGTGGTCAAAAGAAATTTTTGATTAGTCCTTGGATCAAAGAAATAAAAACATTTTATATAATAAAATTTGCAAAAAACATTAAAAAGAACAAAATGTGTACTTCTTACCTAAGTCACCCCATTGAGCATCCTTAGATAGAACCAAATCCAGATCTCCTCGGAAATCCAAGCTGACATATGCATAGTCATTGATCATCAGCATCTGGGGCCTCAACTAGTCAAAAAATGAATCGTTATATTTGATTATAGGCCCTGCTACGTGCCAAGCCATGAGGTTACACCACCTCAGCATCCTCAGATCCTGTGGGGTCAGTAAACCTCAATCTATCTGTAGACACAGCAGTGGGACCCTCTCAAGGAAGAATGACACCAAAAGTGACCTGTACCCAAACTGCTTCAGGTTACCCCTTCTACACTTTGTCAGTTGCCTCTTCATACTGCAGAGAGTTGCGTCTGACCAGTTGAAAACCCGAGGCTCTGTGCACTCTATTGCATATTGGAAATAGCTCTAGAGAGCCATGTGCAAAGTAGCGCTCCCGGCCATGCATGCAATGGTAAACAAGATAGTCTGCAAGGTCATATTTTGGACACCCCAGATGGCGACCTTACCCTTTCTTCTCTCCACCTCGGGAACACAATATTGGTGAACATACTCGCTCATAGGAAGTCCACCACCTCTACCTCTGGTCAGAGTAGCATGGTATCCACATCGTGACAACCCCGTCAGAAAGTAGATATCCTCGATATCTGGTGTGAGCATGTGGACCCCCACATGAAATACCTATTGATCCACATCCCACATGTGGACCAGGTACTCTAACAACCTGAGTTGGGCTTTCATGCCCGGGATCCTGAAAATTTTTAAGAGTCCACATTCCTAGAGGGAAACAACTTTACCCAGATCATTTCCGGCAATGGCATCATCCTCCTTGTGTTCTCTTTCCCTCCATTCCAACATCGTGATGATCAATACCTGCAATGGAGCCATGAGAAGGAAGTTAACAACTTGTTTTAACCTCTTGCATAAATTTTTATTGAGTTAAAACATTCATGAAAATCCATTTTTTGGCCCTCACAGGTGAATCTTGCACACATCGCAAGATTCTCATGGGTGCATTGAATCCCCTCTGCAAGAATCTTAGGTTCTCATAGGTCCCGAATGGCCCACCTCCGAGAATTCTTGAGCGCACCCACCGGCCCTAAAATGGACTCAAACACTTAAATTTTCCAATAAAAAACAATTTTAATCCATGAAAAAGTTGAAGGATCAGGAGATTACCTCGTTGTCTGAAACCGTTTGCCGAATGATCGCTTGTACCTCCCACAATCGAGAAAAGAAATTTGGGGAAAAAAGAGATGTGTTGGACAAGTTTTTGACAATGTAACAATGAAATGGTAAAAACGGTTTTCCACCCATATTTATTCACCTTTTTACTATTTCTCATTGATTTTTTATATTATTTTTATTATTTTTCTAATGGCCTTGTGAGTATGGTTTTTCGCAGGTAGGTGACCTAGAGGCCCGAATGATGGTGTACGAGTATTTTTTCCTTTTTCGTCCCATATACGAATACCTTTTTAGGGTTTTGTAGGAAAAACCTTGATCTCAGTCTTCGTTCGTTCTCGCACTCAAAAATAGATGAGAACGCAACCAAGAATACTTTTGTCGTCTTTTTGTACTTGTCATGGTAACACGAAAACAACGAAAATAAGGGAGTGTCCTTTAAGCTCTTTTCACGCTCCATAAAAAAGAAAAGATTGTCGAGTGATCTTGTTCTTTTCATGCTCATAAAAGTATTTGAAGAAAACGTTCGATGAGCGATAGTTTATCACTTTTTTGGTCTCGTCGAACTAATTTACGAAAAAGGAATTGGGAGAGTTCTCTTTAAGTGTTTTTCAGACTCTTAAAACATGAAAAACCCTCAATTTTTATATCTTTGGACTCGTTAAACAAACATCGAAAGGCCCTTTATGGGACCAAACCACTCCTTCCTAGGGTTCGTTAAATGTACTACGAGGGACTCATCCGAAGGATGAGCTTATATCGACAAGCATATGTTATCCTCCTCAATCTTGTGTAAAAATAAAGAGGTACTCACCAAAAATGGTGGGGGAAATTTTGGGAAAGGGATGTGTTTTAGTATTTGTATTAATGGCAGTAAGCGTCGCTCTTGAACATGACACCCCCTATTCGTCATTTGAATCCAGGTTGGGAAATCTATTTTTCTCTCATCTGACTTACTACAAAGTCATATCTTGGGTCACCTTTGAGTCAATGCTGCCAAGACCATTATCGTGTCGTTCATATGTTCAAGAGAAGTCCAACCAAGCCCTCCATTGAGTCGTCCATCTGTAGTTGTCCATTCTTACCATGTCGGCCTTCCCTACTTATGTTTCAAATCATATTCATACTTTGACTTACCCTCAAAATCTGTTACTTATTTCATGTCATTGATGGGGGATACATCAAGGCCCTTTTGTGACGAGTCTTTTTCCGTCGACTCCAACTCATTATCCGGGAATAAGACTTAGAAATCATTTAGTACCTTATAACCTGCATGCCTTAATGGCAGGTCTCTTTGCTTTCGACAGTGGATTCACATCATTGGTCCCTGATCGAGATATTTTGTCGAGTGTTCGACTTCAGCTCATTTATTCACATTCGTTCGAATTGTACTTAGGTACCTTGGGAGTCATTAACATCAATGGTGATTTCCCTTGCACTTGTTAACAGTTTTCATCAATGATCGGTAATCAAGTGGTTTCTACCATGTTCAACTTCGACACATGTAATCACATGGCTAGATTCATATTTTCAGACGACGGGATTGAAGACCCTGGGTCTCATCTTTTTGGTCCAGGTTGCGATGGATTATTTATGATTTGTATCGACACATAGATCCACTTTGTATGTCATGTGGCTATGTCCTAATTTGAGTATTGTAACATAGATCCATAGTGTATTCCTGGTGGCTATGTAGCATTTTAATGACATGGATCCACGGTGTATGATTGGTGGCCATGGACTACATTTATGATTTCATTCATCTGTGGTCTGAGCATGGGAATGCCTACCTCAGAACTCGTATTATATTATGCAGATGCTTGATTGTTTGAAGGTTTTTGATTAGGTGTGTTCCTTGTTTCTGACACACACACGCATTTTAAAAAGTATTTCGGCTATCGCAACTTTTGGCCTCATACTTTGGGGGGCATTCTGTACACATTATTTTGGTCACTCTGGTGATGTCTCTACAGTTATGTGTTCAGGCTCTCATAAGGACCTTTTTCCTAAAGTGATTGTTGTCTTCTTCTACAAAACATATTTTTAAGATGAGTTTGCAGGCTACATGTATTGTAGGGTGCGAGAAACCCTGATTCTCATAGGCAACCCTATACTTGGAGTGCTAGATGTTTTCAGTCTGCTCTATAGGTAGGGTGCGAACCTGTTTCAAATCTTAAAAGGAAGAGGAAGTTACGAAGTTTCTAGAAGAGGATCTTCTAGAAAATGAGTTGGCATTCGCATGGTTGGCATCCTACTGACTTTTCAGATTAGTGGGATCATCGTCATCCCTTTAACCATCTCTCCTTATCCTATATAATGAAAGGTTTCTCAAGGAAGAGGTGAAGCAAGATTGAATAGAGAATTGATAAAAGAATAGATTCATAATTGTGTGAGGAATCCTATTTGAATTGATGCTTGAGGCCTCCATTTGTCCATCAAGCCATAGTGGATATTCTTCATGCAAGTTTGGAGCAAGAGTGTGTGTTAGAAAAAAGGACCACCGAAAGGAAGCTTGCGACATCAAGGCGATCTGGTTGTATCTTCTACTTTCATTTAATATAATACAGTGGCATGTCCCTTTCCCATAAAATCACTCTTATTTTATTGCATAATTCCTTGATCATATGCATAGGTTGTCATTGAATATACTTTACTATCTTCACTTTAGTTGGTTTGTGTTGTCTTGGATCTGATCTCRCAACAGAACCGAAGCAAAGTAGGAACAACAAAGACCTAAGGAAGCAATATAAAGGTATGTCACTCGTTCCTCCTTTGGTAGTAAATTCAATTATAGTTGCTTAGGGAAAGCATCATGTCATGTCTTGTTTTGTTCTAGATCTAGGTGGATCTAGGGAGATATGTTAGTGTCCGCATATACTGATTTATCCTATAACAAACAAATTCAATGTGTCTCCATGAAATGGTTTCTTTTTCATGGCCTTTCTAGAGTAGCTGGAGAAATTTGCATATAATTTCTTAAATTATTGAAATGATATCTTCTTCAGTGATATAACTTAAGTACTTTTTGATGAAGAAGTTAATACAAATTAAATTTTATTACCCTGAGAAGTATGCAATCAATAACATAATTTTGAGAATTCAATTAGCAATTACCTTCCATAGGAAAAACATTAAATAGATCTCAAGAAATGTGACAAACGTAATAGATATAGAATGGTGGGGTGGTGGAGCAGTGGGAATGGAAGAAATATGAGAATGAGTATGTGACTCTAGGAACCCGCGAACTTGCGGTGTAAAGGATACAAAGAAAATTATACATAAGATACATTATGAGGTTCACAAAATCTTTCGTGTAATTTCATGGTGGTAGACTTAAAAATAAGACCAAGTGAGCCCATGATTCCGACAACCTACAAATCCACTATAAAAGATATCAAGGCAATGGTTAAGTATTTGTGAAATTTTTATGCAGTTGATAAGAGAGGTTCATTTTATATAACATAGAGTTTTTTGGAAAAGCAAATACACTCACTATGAATGAACCCCCCATAACTCAAAAATTATGTAAGTAAAAATATATAAGAAGAGAATAAGTATTAAGCTACATATAGATCAACAAATGGCTCCAAATGTGGGATGGTAACCCTCTGCAAATTACCAAAAATCCATAATATTTCATATTGGGAATGGAGCCAATAAAACAGATGAGAAGAGTTCAATTAGGATGTAAAAAAAACAAAAATTATGTACAGGTGAAGGGAAAGTTCATTAGGAGAAACAATTTTTAAGATATTGGCCATTGACTGGTAATTCCTACATTGTCCCTTTCATATCCTTGAACAAATAATAATTATACCCCAATATATTTTTCATGATATAAGGCCCAACCCGTAATGCTTCAAATTTGGTATTCATAGACGATTTTTCTTTTGCTTTATTCCAGAGAATTATTAATTCCCCTTTCTAAAAAAAATTCATTGTTGTCCTTTGATCAAAATATTTTTGACACTTTGTTTCCTTTGATTCATTTTATGCAATGTTTCATTTCATTGTTCCTCCAGTTTTATGAGATGATTGTACCTTTTATGTAGTGGTTAAACTTCTTTTGAATCCTCAATGTTTACAGCATATGTTAAAGAATTTATTTCCAAATTGATTGTAATTTTGGCCTCTTTTCCATACACCAAACTATATGGAGATGTCCCATTGATGTCCTTTGGTGTCAATCTTCTTTCCCATAATGTATCTATTAATTTCAAATGGCAATTCTTCTAATTTTGATAAAAGGTCTTTTTGAGGATTTTAACTAACGTTTTGTTTGTAGACTCAACCAATCCATTTACTTGGGGATAATAATTTGATGACTGTCCCATTAAAATTAAAAACTCTCCACAAAACTTTGAAAATTTTGATCCAATGAAAATTGATCCATTATTTGTGGTAAATTTATCTAGAACTCCAAATCTCGATAGAATATTATTCTTAAGGAATTTTATAATTTCTTCTGAAGCTACATTTCTTAATGCTACTACTTATTTCCAATTTGTGAAATAATCTATAGTAGTGAGAATGTATAAATTACCTTTACTTGATTTTTGGTTTATTGGTCGAACAACATCAAGTCCCCATTGTGAAAATGTTTCTTCTATTGATATAGGATACAAAGGAATTGCACCCCTCTTCATGTGTCCTAAAATTTGATAACAAGAGATGCATTTTCTTATTTCTACATATGAATCTTTGAAAATCTTCATCCAATAATAACCACCTTCTGTTATCTTATGTGTAGTATATGTGGGTGCAAAGTCACCACCACAAATTCCTTCATGAAATTCTTTGATCAATTCTTGAGACTTTTTTGAATCAACACATCTTAACGAAATTCCATCAAAAGTCCTGTGAAACAAAATATCGACAACTAGTACATATTGATTTCATTTCATTTTTCAAGTCCTCCTTTCTTTTGGTGACATGCCATTTGGGAATTGGCTCGATTTTAGATAGAAAATTATATATTTATACCATTAGGGATCTGATGTAGATTGTTTTGTTCCATTTGGTACAACCCCAGTTAATGAATCATTTCCAACTATAAGCTTACAAAACCCCTCTCCTTTCACTGCTTGTAGTGGCTTTATATCAAATTATGTCATACACCTATATTTTAGCAAGCCAATTTTTCCATTTCCATTCTCTTAATTTTTTATTGAGGTATATTTTTACTGGAGAAGAAGGGACATATTCTATGATCCAGGTGAATATCGGTGGCCACCCACCTTTTCCGACTGGCTCAAAACAATTTTCTGGCAATTTTGGCAATTTACTATTTTTAGCAGGTTTTAACTTCCAGGGCCATTTTGAGGGCCTAAATGAAGGTTTTTCAATATCTATGTTCTCAATGATATTTGAAGGCATTATTGAGCCCCCAAAATGAATCTCCTCAGTGATACCTTTCCAACGAGCTATCATACGCCTAAAACGGAGATCGTATGCAAAAGTTACGACCCTGGGAAGTTGATGTACTAACTTACCCAAACGAGGCCCGCATGAATTTTGGTGCTTCATCTCCTAGGGTTAGGTTTTTGAATGTATAGGGTTTTTGGAATTCCTGTTTATTGTAAAAAGGCCTTCAGAGCCTCATTGTAATCATCTTCTTGCGAATGCGAGTATCCGTCACATCTCTTCTCAGAGATAAGTTGCCACCATTCTAGCGAGTCTTTCACTCTGTATTTTTACAGTCTCTATACATTTATTTCATTAATAGAAATTGTGTATTATTGTATATCTATGTTTATGGTTGCATATTTGATATATTTATGTTATATTATTGAATATCTGCGATATCTCTGTGCATTTCTTTATTATATCTCCGATCTCATTTCATGCTGAAAATAATCCGGATCATTCTATGACATGAGAAGATAAAATATAATTCATGAAATGAGTTGCTTCCTTTACGAAGGAAAGTGATTATTTTTATATATCTAAATACTTTATTTAATAGTCATGCATGGTTCTACTCATGAATCTTATTGGGAGTTATTCTCCTTTACTGTTTATCTAGGTAAAAATTGAGGAAATAGTTTCTTCTAAGGAAAAAGAGTATATAATAAAATATGTATTAAAATATAGGTTTATAAGTACTGGAGAAGTTTAAATTGCATGTTTAATATTATTTAAATCTCATTGAATATCTTTAATCCATTCAAATATTTGGTCCTTCTTAAGAAACAAAGTTATTGGTTTGACTATTGTTGCATAATCTGGCACAAATATTCTCACAAAAAATATTTTTCCAAAGAATGATTGGAGTCACTTTTTGTATGTTGATGGATTCAATTCATTAATTTCCTTTACTATTCCAAGATCAATATCAATCCCTTACTTTCTAACTATGTGTCACAATAGTTTTCCTTCATAAGAAAAAAATAAACAATTTTCCATATTTAAAGAGATTCCAAGTAGTCTACATCTTTCAAAAACTTCTCTTAAATGATCAATATGTTTTTCTCGTATTTTGGAATATATAGTGAGATCATCTTGGCAATCATCCATGAATTTCCTGATTAGAAATTTGAAGGCATGATCCATGGCCCTCTGAAAATTTTCTCCAATGTTTTTCAAACCAAATGGCATACAAATATATGCATATGTTTGCCATGGTGTGATAAAATCATTTTTCAACCTATCTCCTTTTGCAACAACAACCTGATTTTATCCTTAAAATCCATCTAACATAAACATGAGAGATGAACTAGTAACTTGTTGGAGTAACATTTCCATGTTTGAAAATTGATAGTTATCTTTTATACTTTATTTGTTTAAATATATAAAATCAACACCTAAGAAAATCTCCCCACTTTTCTTCCTTACAGTCACTATATTGGAAAGCCATTCAGAATGTCTGATTGGAAAATTTATCCCAACTTTTCTCAACTTCTCAAGTTCTATTTTCACCAAGGTATTTAGCATGGGGTTAATTATTCTCATCTTTTGTTTAAATGGTTTAGTCCCTTATTTTAAAGGTATGATATGTTGGAATATTTATTTATCAGAAGCTTTGATATCATCATAACTCCATGCAAAAACATAAAAATATTATTTAAACAAAGAAATATATTGATCAACTTCTTTTGATCTAAAATCAATCCCAAGATTCACATATTTTGGAGAACTTTCAGTTCTCATGATTAGCTTTTGATTTTGTTGTAACTTTCTTGTAGATTCTTCTTCTCTCAAATCTTTGGTCTTATCATCTCCTATGAATATAGATTCATATTTGACATAATTCTTTGAAATCAATGGAATTTTTTTTTCAACTTCACCCACATTGACAAGAAAATCAATCAATTGTTCATCATTCTCAAATACTTGAAGATATTCCTGGTTGTCAGGAACTGAGGGCCTTGAGATTATTTTCAGTTGAAAAGTTTTATTTTCTTGACAATCATCTAAATTGAATAATGAATCAACAAGTGCCAAAGATTCAACCTT
Organism: Picea engelmannii; assembly: GCA_009831015.1. Classification (NCBI taxonomy): domain Eukaryota; kingdom Viridiplantae; phylum Streptophyta; class Pinopsida; order Pinales; family Pinaceae; genus Picea; species Picea engelmannii. The sequence continues at coordinate 854,485 of ML777945.1, read as the reverse complement.
TTTATTCCTTTCTATTTGGATGAAAGAAAAATTAAATGAACAAAATGAATCCATTAATTCATTTACTCTTTTTGCATATAATTTCAATATTTATTTTTTGATCTTGTATTTTTGAGTGACATGCTTTATAACTAGTTCAGATTCACCAGTTATAATCATGTTTTCAATGTTCATTTCCAATGCAAAATCATCCCTTGAATCAATGCCTCATATTTTTCCTCATTATTTGTGCAAGGAAATTCCAATCTTATGGCATGCGGGTGTGTATTTAAATAGAGATCTTTAAATACAATTCCAACATCATTCCCTTAATTGGAATGTGCACTTTCAAAATACACTCTCCAAAATCCTTTGAAGTATTTTTCTTCTTCATTTTCTGAGACATCTTTCTATTTTTGGTGCAACACCGGTATAATTCCCTATGTCGTCATCGACATATCCTTGCATCAACTCGTTATCCTTTTTCTTAAAGGAAAATGGTTTTCTTGGTTCACATGGGACCTTCAAATTTTCTCTATATTTATTGGGTAACATCATGCAACTCCCATCATTAATTAAGTAACCGCCAATCATTGTAGACTAATCTCTTCCAAGGACCACTCCATATGCTGGAGGAAGATCAAAAACTTTAATTGTCAATACAATTGTGATATGTGGGGAAACATTTATCCAAGCATACAAATATTTGATTTCTCCATCTGTAGGAACTTTTCTCGAATCAATAGAATAAACACTTTCTCTTATTTCATAATACTTAGTGCACCCCATGCCAACTCCTTCCATCACTGATAACAGAATGATATTTTTTGTATCTCCATTATCAACCATAAAATTATGGAGGACAACATCATGATTTTCTATTGTAATATAGAAAGGTGGGACTTTAGCTTTCGGTCGACAATTGATGTTGCTCACCATGAATATTTAAAGGGATATTTCTAATCCTTCTCCATGGAATTATTTTTCTTCTTGGTTCTTGATTCTTAGGAGGATCTTGGTTTCTTTGTTCTGTGTCATCCATAGTTTGATCTTTTTCTTATTTAAAACTTGAACTTTCTCTTATTTTTTCAAGTTGTTTTCTTTTTATCCTCATTATCGGGCCTTTATATTTTTCCAGTTTCAAACTTTATCTTCCCTTTCTTACAATTGTCTTCTTACAATTTCTCTTTCTTATTCACGGACAAGAGTTTGCCAAGATATTTCAAGTTCTTGATTTTGGGATGTCATGAGTACCATATCATACAATTGATGAAAAATACTTCTTTGATTTACCAATGCAATTTGTAAATGGGTTGATCAGGTTGAGGCTGAGTCATAAAGAATTCTGGTCTAAAACCAAATTTTATCTTCATTTCCCCAGTGGAGTCGCCAAAAATGTTGGTGTTTGAGTTTGTTTAGACCGAAACAAAAACCTCGGGAGGATATAAATCCCCCCCTTTTTTTTATAGAGTTGATACTCTTGTTTACGTTTTTCTAAAATATTTTATTTGAGTTATTTCGAGACAATATATATAAATGGGAGAGTTCTATATAGAAAAATCCAAAATACTTATTGCTAAATTACGATAAAAAATGATAAATATAAACCAATAGTTAATGAGAAAAGGATGAGTAACCTTCCCTCATAAAATTTAAAACTGGCATAAATAGTATATACAAATTATATATTATAGGAAATGGAAAGCAGAGCTCAAATTTATCACATCCATAAAATATTTTTTGATCACATTTATACGAAGAAAAAAAATGACCCATCTATCAGAGAACCTTAAAAGAGTTTTTCATTGAAATTGAAATAATATTTTGATGAGTCAATTTCAAATATCTTATCCTTCAATACTTATAGTTCAAATATATAGTCAAAATTAACCCCAAATTGGCTCTCTGAGATTTTCTCAAAAATGATAAAGTCTTTACAATCTGATGAAAAATTAATATGTTTGTCAAAAAGGACTAAGATTGGGGATCTCGTGGACCATAAAATAAAAAGAAGAGAAGATAATGGAATCACTTAAGAAAAGAAAAAGAAAGCCTGGACTTGGAAAGAAAAATAAAGGAAGGATAAAAAATTGGTTATGTTATTCATGGAAAGAATAAACATAACTCGATGATTTTTTATCCGAAAAGAGAAAAAGTTGGGGATAAATATTATCTTTAGACTTACTATGATGACTATCTCCTCCCTTAATTTTCTTGTTGATGCGCCTTTTATATATTTATTTGCTACGGTTTTATGACTAGTATCAACTACTTCTATCAGACCCTCAATAATCTTGATTAAATCCCTTTTTAATCATTCTTCAATATATTGTCACAAAGGAGAAACGATCACCTCTTGTTTGATTTTGACTTTGAACAATTGATTTTCGTATTCTATATAGTCAATTGAAATATTTTTCAATGTAGTTTCAATATCCTCATTTCTATAATCATATTCAAGAATCCAGTTACCAATATCATTTTTAGTGTATTCATTCATACTATTGATCTTCTCTACTGATAATTTCATAGAATAACCTTCATTCTTTTTGGATGTTAAGTCATTGGGTTCATTTGATAACTCCCTTAATACATTAATTCTTGGAATGCAACATTCCTTTAGTTGCTTTATATGAGCTTGAGAAGGTAAATATTCTTGTAGTATTTTATATTCAGTCATTTCTAATACCTTCATAATGAATGTGGAAAGTCCATCCTTGAAAAATCCTTCATCATTTTCAATGCTAGCTTTCAAATATTCTCTAGTATTTTGAATCTTGGAACGAAGAGAAACAAAGATACTTGATAGATCCCATGTATTTAAAATAATAGACATTACCTTCTTAATATTTTGTTCAACATAAATTTTGGTTGTAGCTAGTAAGCTTGCAGACCCTTTTAATCCTATACTTGACTTTAGAGTTTTTCTCAAAATTCCTGGCAGGTTGAATTGTTTTTTATTTTCATCATAAAAAAGGGTAATTTTATTTCATATTTAAAATAAAATTATATTTTGAAGATGCATGACCTCATGCATTTGTTGGGTTTAACCAAAGATACCCTTGGTTTCAAAAAATAAGTTCGAAAAGGTAGCTTCTAGGATATATATTGTTGTCTTGCAAACAAATTTGTTCCACAAAACATTGATTCTTACAATGTTTTACATAAAAAAGATACAATAGATATGATTGTTGTTGATATTGTAGCAGAATAAGTTTGGGAAACACATCCATGGAATAAGTGCTTGTGAGAAATAAACAAAACTAGTCACACAGGTGAATTGTTGTTAAGATCAAATTGTTGAGACTATTAATGTTGATGTTATTCTATACATGGCCTATGATATTACTGATATATAATTCCATTGTTATCTTCTAATATCGACCACTTCCCATGCTCCAACTGTATCCCTGCTTTAGAAAGCTAGTCTGCTACCATATTACTCTACTTGAACACAGGATGAATATCAAAATTATCAAAATAAGCCACAATTCTTTGAACCTCTTCAAGAATGGAATGCAAGAGAATGTTATGAAATTGCTCTAATTTTTAGACCCATTTAACAAAAAATTGAGAATCACCAAAAATTTGAATGGAATTTACATTTTTTTCTTTGGAAAAGAGGAGAAATAATTTTAGCGACATCAGTTCTGCAAAGATATTTTTTCCAGGGCCCAAACCCATCCTGATTTTTAAACTCACATGATAGGACATATGAAAGACAACCCCACCACCACAGTTGTTGTTTCTGTTTTTTGATGCACCATCAAAGAAATCGCACAACCTTGATGATCCACTCTTTCTTCTTTAATTTCCCTTCTAGTCTCCGTTCCTTTTTATTCTAGAAAATGAGAAAGTATACTAATAAATTAAGCAACAATTTCTTTAGAAGGGATATCTTTAGTTTGAAAAATTGTGGAATTATGGGCTAACCATGTACCCCAACGAACAAGGAGTGGGCGTTATCTGATATTATAGTTTGTAGTAGTTGAGGTCCAATAATTCTAGGCTTCTTCCACCATTTTCCCTTTCCATGGGACGACTTGACCCAGCATCCTAGAGACCTCTTTTCAAACAACCTTAATGAAAGGATAGAGCAGAAAAAGGTGCACCTGAGATTCCTCTTCTACATTTCAAAGATAGAACCAACCTTGACCTGCAATTTGTCTTTTTTTCATAACTTCCCATGTAGGTACTTTTTAAACTAGTAGACACCACATAAGATTTTTTACTTGAGTGGAAAACTTAACTTCCAGATCCCTTTCCACCACCATTCTGAATCCCTAAGGTGAATATTTATATTGAGTTGAATACAACCCATTTTTGGAGTATAAACCCTGAAAGGGTCCACATCCCATACCAACTCATCCTCTCTGTCCATAAGACGAATATGACCCATTTTCAATACCCTAGTTTATTTTTCCCAAGAAATTTCATAACCTTCCTCCATACTCAACTGCAGATGAGTCTTCCATTCTTGTAACCAAATAGTAGTTCGGGTAGAATCCCCAATCTTATTTAGGTATAACATCCCCTTCTCTTGGAGACTCTGAATCGGGTTTTCTGGAAGAATATGTGCACCCCCACTTCCTGACCATGGATCCCTACCCAAATGGACTTTGTTCCATTTACCAATTCACCACACTAGACCATCTTGTATTACATCAAAGGAGGACACCAATGCTTTACATATAATTGAATCCACGAGGTGCATATTTGAAGGGCTCCTTATCAATTCCTGGAGTGAGGAAGGTTGGATGTATTTTTGAGTCACCACTTGGGTCCATAAATTATCTATGGATATTATTCTCTGAGATTTGTTTTTAGCCAGGGCCTTTGAAAATAGAAATATATTCTTTAGGCCCCACCGTCCTAAATATTTTGGAAGATCTAGGGTGGACCATTTCACCCAAGGAAAAACTACTTTTTCTTGTGTCCCTTCCCATAGAAATGTTGAATACAACTTCTTTATCTTTTCTAGGATCCCTTTTGGAATCCATGCTAAGGACATCCATTAAACTGGTATAGCCGCAAACACAAATTTGGCCAATACCAACCTTATTGCTCGTGAAAGCCATTTGTAGCTCTAATTGTTTAATCTCTTCTCCAATTTTTCTACCATCCACATCCAATCTATCTTCTTATAACTGTTGGGTTTTAGATGAAAACCCAAATACGTCATCTCATCATCAAATTCCCTTGCCTCGAAGGGGAAAAGACTCATGTATTTTCAATCTCTTCCACCTCCAAAATTTGAATTGACATTCTGTATTTTCCTTCATTGATCATCATCCTAGTAGCATGACCGAAGAGTTCCAAAATGTCATGCATTTTTTTTGCATCTCCTCATAGACCATTACAAAATATCATTACATCATTTCCAAAAATATGTTGGCGATTCAAATATTTGGAGTTATGGAGATTCCACAAAATTCTATGTTTAATTTTGTTGATTCCAAATCCCTACAAAGACCTTCTGCCACTAGGAGGAAGAGTAGAGGAAATAGCGGACACCTCTGGCAGAGACCTCTTTTATCCCTGAAGAAATGGGATGTAGATACATTAATCAGAACGACAAAGGAATTAGTTGAAATACATCACATCACCCATGTGATGAAGTCAACTTCAAAGCCTAGATGGGCTAAGAGGATCCTGATATAAATACAATTAACTCGATCAAAGTATTTGGATAGATCAATTTTATGTATCGCCCCTTTTATTTTATTTATTTTTCATGGAATGTATTCCCTCCTGTGTCACTTCAATGGATTCATGGATTTGACACCCCTCCAAAAATATCAATTTCTCTTTCAAAATCGATGCAGAAGGAACCCCTTTAATTATTCTAGCAATCACCTCTTCCATAATCTTATAGATATAATTGTAGATGTAAATGGGCCTAAATTCATCGATGCATTGTGTTGTGTTAATATTTTGTATTAAAGCTATTAAGGTGGAATTCAGTGAAGTGTGCATACGACCCTCTATGTGGGATTCTTCCACCACGACTAGTAAATCCTTACCAATTAAATCATAGAATCCCAACTAAAATTCAATGGTCCATCCATCCGGCCCTGAGATTTTTTTTTTCTGAAAGCTATGTAGTACCTCTTTTATTTCATCATATTTTACCTCTTCCATAAGTTCTATGTTAATTTCCTCATTTACAAACCGTGGGAAATGAAGAGAAAGGATAATTATCTATGTTATGCTTGTCCCATTATTTGCTTTGAACAAGTTTTGTAAGTGACTCTTCCCCAAATGAGCTCGATCATTGAAAAAATTCACCTCTCTGCCCAAAGAGTCTTTGAGGCTCCATATTGTATTCCCAATATTTCTTCTGTTACCAAAATCCTAAAAACCTTTGTATTGTCATCCCCACTTTTCATCCAAATTTCTCTTCTTTTTTGTTTCCAAACCTCCTCCCACTCCTATAACAACTTATTTTTTTTTCTTCTCTAAGGACACCAATACCTCTTTTGAGTGTGTTGTATTATAACCTTCTCCTAATGATTCATAAATGGATTGCAAGGCTTCCTCTACCTCCTTAAGGGCCTTGTCATCCCTATCCATCTTTTTCATTTTCCCATCGAACCACTTACTTTTTTACCTACTTATATTTGCAGCAAAATGGACCCCAACAACTTCACTCCTTGCAGAATTAAAAGGTGCCCAACACTGTTTTACAAGGTTTTGAAATCTCTCCTCATTTTCCCACACTGGGTTGAATTCAAAAGGACTCGGGGGTTTTCTTGGACCACCAACGTTGTAAAAAAAAAAGGAGAGTGATATGATTCACCTCCAGTCCCTATCCACTACCTAAAATGGAAGGGTTGATTCAAAATTTAATCAGAGATCAAGAACTGCCAGGTTGAATTGTTGTAACAAGGGTGGTTAATATTGATGGAGGCATTAGAGTAAACTATAATTATTGTATCCTTTCTCTAAGTCTGGCATTCCCAGCTTCCATATAATCTATTTAAACATCCAATTCATCTCTTATGACCTTATGAATCTCAACGATTACAGGTCGAAGCACGTTATTAATTTTTAAAGTATAACAAGTTTTGCCATTTTGTTTTTTGAATAGATTTTTTCTAAAATAAATTTTCTTGAGCCTTTATCAAGTAAATCAATATGTATGGAAAGTGACTCTTCTTCTTGAATAACAAGTTTGACCAAAAGTTGTATATTTTCTTGTACTCACTCTTCATCATCGGGGAATTATATATTTTCTATATCAACTTCTAAATCCTTGTCTTCCATATTGATTTCACTCTCAGGCATGTGCTCTTCAATTTCTTTCTAAGAATTAGTCCTCTTTCTTTTTACTTGCAATTTATGATATTTTTCCAATTTTCCCCGGGGATGTTTTTTATCACCTACATGATCTGAATTATTCAATGAAGAATATTTACGTTCAGATGTTGTATATTGACATTTCCTTTTGTATAGGGTGCTCTTTTGGTAAATAATAGGATACTGATATTTTTTTTTGTTAGAGGGTTTTCCTTTTTACTTATACTTGTTTGTGGTAATTATGATGGCTTTAATATCACTTTCTTTCCTTTCAATACATTCAACCAGAGGATCATGGCTATATCCTTCTTCTTCTCCAAATATAAAGTATTAATAAGTGTATTAATGGATCCAACTGATACCATGTGATCATGAAAAAGATTATTAGATTCAAAAACCTTAATATCTTTTCAAATATCATGCTATATTGATCAAATTGTGTAGCATATTCATCAGTTTTAGTAGTTCCTCTTAGAAATATTTTGCTAACCTTCCAAGGTAGTGAGAAAAATTGCTTCTTATTTTTCTCATAGAATAAATGAAACCAATACTTGTGTTGTCTTCCTACATCGACAACAAATCATCTGTATGGAAAATAGTAAGGAAGATAAAGGGGTTTTTCATGAAAGAATTATATCCTTACAATAATGTATTTTTCAATTTCTTCTACAATCCCCTTCTTATCTAGAAACATCAATGATTTCAGTGACAATTTGGATGTATTTTCTCTAAAGACCAACTTCTTAAAGACAGACACAAATTCAGTATATGCTTCATATAATTAGTGAGCAACATTTTTCCTCCACAGGGATTGATACCACATTGTGATAGGGTTAACATTAAAATTTACCTTTTTCCCTATATTCAATTCATTGAAGATATGAAAGTAAGTAATAGAAAATATCAAATAGGATTCCATGTAGAATTTCCTATTGTCTTTAAAATTTGAAATTTGCGAAGAAATTTAAGTAGAGTTAATTTTTCCCCAATCAAAAATCACTCGTTCTTGAATTGTAAAGTATAAGATATAAAGATCCAACTAAGGAACGGTTTATGTAGACTCATGTCCTGTAATTCTAGTAAAAATACATGCTACTTTTCGGTAGGGATTTTTGAATGAACTAACTTGAATTATGGATATATCCTTTGGCATTATTGCAGGATATTCTAAGTATTCTAGTAGAAGCTCTAATACTTTATTCTTATCCTTAAGGAAACTTCTAGCTTTGTCTCCTTTGAATGTGATAGTCGGCTCTCATAATTTTAACATTTTCCTGAAAGTTGAAGCTGCTAAAGAGATATGTGATATGTTGTGTAGTAGAATTTCCCTTCGATTTTGAATAAACTTGTTGACACACCAAGAGACTATGTATTTGTAGTCAAAAAATTTGGGAACACATCCAAATAGAGAAAAACCTAATTTCCAAGTATTATTTTCGCTTTTTCGGGTAGGGGTAATGTTGTGAAATACCAGTAAGACCTTGACCAGTTAAAATTCTAATCTTCTCATGCGAACAAGTTCAATGTGTCTCCACAAAACCATTTTTTTCTCATGGCCATTATAGTGTAGATGGAGAAATATGGATATAATATCTCAGAGTATTGAAATACAATCTTCTTTAGTGATATGAATTAAATCCTTTTCGATGGAGAATTTAATACAAATTAAATTATATTACCTCAAGAAGTATGCAATCAATAATTGCCTTTTTCATAATTTAATTAGAAATTACCTTTCGTAGGAAAATAATTAAATAGATCTCGAGAAATGTGACAAACATAATAGATATAAAATGGGAGGGTGGCGGGGCATCAAGCATGGAGGAAATGTGAGGATGAGTCTCCGAGTTCGGGAACCTATGAACCTGCGATGTAATGGATACGAAGAAAATTATACATAAGAACTATTATGAGGGTCACATAAGATTTGGTGAAATTTGGTGGTAGTGGACTTAAAAGGAAGAGAAAGTGAACCCGTGATTCCGACAACCCTTGAGCCCAATATAAAGGATGTCAAGGAAATGGTTAAGTAGTCATGCAATTTTTATGTAGTGGAGAAGATGGGTGCATCTTGTATAGCACATAGATCTTTGGGAAAGAAAATACACCCACTGTGAATGAACCCATCATAACTCAAAAATTTTCTAAGTAAAGTAAAAATATAGAAGAATAGAATAAATATTAAGATACATATATATCAACACAACCCATATCCAACATGACTCAGTCCATGTCATAGCCACCAAGTTTTGTCATCAACTTAAATTCTTAGCCATTGCACCTTTTCTTGCTGAGCTGACATACATCTCTTTTTGGCAGCAGGGATGATATGGTTGCCTCCAATTCTTATTCCCTTGTGAAAGTAGCTAATATATGTGTCAACTTAGTTTCAACCTCTATATCATTTATCAATTGCAAAAAAAAATCCAGGAAAATACATACTTGGTCTTCAGATTCTTCCTTGTGACCCAAGTCATGAAATACTTTTGCGCCCACTGCATGTTGGAATTCCTCCTGAAATTATTCTTCATGTGATTTATTGTTAGTGGATCACAGATATTTTTTTCTACAAGCATATTCTAATGATCATTGTGTTGTGGGATATATTTATTTTCACATGGAACCTTCCTCCAAATATCTATGCATCGTGGACGTGAGCTTCATTCATCGACCTCTACGTCGCACGTTGTACCTCTTCACAGATTCAGACTTCCTCCAATGAACTTTGTGTCACCCTATGTACTTATTCTTAGATCACAGCCTCCTCAAGTGACCTTTGATTCACGTGTTGCATATCGTCTTGTGCTCTTTCTTCTTCTAGTGATATTTGTGCATCGCACATGAACTACTTTTGTTGGGTTGCATCAAACTTTGCAAGCGGATGAGTTTCCTTCCTTATCTTTCTGTCTATATTTTGACATGGGTATTCACCATTCTCATAGTATGCTCATGTCTTGTCTCCTCCCAGGGTTACTACCCAAACATCAACCTCCTCAATATTCCTCTTATTCGCGTGTGGCTCTGCATGCACCATGTTGCAATTAGCCTTTTTTTCTTCCCACTTTTTCAACTAGTTGGGACAATATTTGATGACATGCTCGGGACTATAATATTATTCACAAAGAACTCTTGATTTTGTATAAAACCTTGACACGTGACCAATATCTCCATAATTAAAACATGTAGGGGGTCTACCTCCTGCTACACCATATCTCGGTCGTGACCATGCCCATATCCACCTCAGGGACCTCTTTGGTATCTACCTCTTTCTGCATCGCCATGCTCACCACCCTTCTACTCTTATTGTACCTACAATATATCATGGGTATTATATTGCATTAGTTGGAGTGAGAAAAATTTATTGACATCATGCACAACAAATTTACAAAAATTCCAGAATGGAGTATGGGTCGCCATCTCATACTTATGCAAAGTTGGGTAGCGAGGTGGAACATTGCCCCACTATCTACATATTTGACACCATTATGTCTACCTATATGGAAATGTATTGGGTGTTCCCATTGCAACATAATTTGGTGGTAAATGGAATTCATCTCTACGATTCCCTTCTGAGCAATAGGTGGTACACCATACATGCTCGTGCATGACCTTTATCTTATCCATATCTTGCAAATAGATCATCAATTTAGCTAGTTGTGACTACACTTGCGTCAAACCTGTCGATGTATGTTCTCCTCCTGGTTTAGCTTACAGGTACATTGCAATTTTTACCGCCTCCGCTTGAGTCATCACCTTCTATTGGGTGAAAAGAACTTAGATATGGGGAAGTAACCCCGTAATAAACCATTCTCTGTTTTTCACACCCTAGATTTGGAACATCATCCTATCCATTAAAATTTTAAACCATTGGTTGTAATATGATACAGTCTCGCATTACTTTTGTTTAATCTCTTTAATATTTGTGATACATTGGAATTCTGACTTAGGTTTCTGAAACTCCCCAAGAATATCTTGCTTAATCTATTCTAGGGACCTCGTTTGTCTTGCCTAAGTAGTGGCCTTGTACAAACAAAGGGGAAGTAATTCCATATTCTTCTAAAAAATTATCGTGAGGTGAACCAAAGTGTTTCCTTATTGCAACCACACAAGACCATCTACTATTTGCAATATGTATCCCCCAACACTAGGGGACCCTCCATCTTCCTCTTCTTTTGGCGCACCAATAAGTTGCACTCTATCCTCCTATCCTACCTATGCACCAAAAAATTGTTCTCTATATTCTCGTCTTATTTTTGCACTACTACTTTGCGCATAATCTATTTGTCCTAGAAACCAAAAACTGATTTTCATGCCATACTTTCCTCTTTTCAGTGCACCACTGGTTTTCTCTTCATCCTCCTCTAACGTTGTGACACTCCACAACACCCAAGGTGTACAAACTTTGTCACCTAGGCCTTTACTAATGTCACTACTAGTATCCCCACAAGACACCATATCCTCTATGCCATGCCTCTTCGCGGTCCTATCCTCATCTATGCTCCATTATGACATAACATACTCTTCCACACTATTACCTAGTGTGGTTTCTTTTCTCTTCATCCTAGGCCCGACCCCTCATCACGCACCCCTGAATAACTCTTTTCCACCTCTTTGATCTTCTTTTATTCTTATCTCAACTCGTATTGAATATCTCTCGGGTCTTTTTATCTTGTGATCCTCTAGGTCCATACCATTCCTCACCTCATCTCAACAATCTCTAGATCCTCCTCCACATATCCATTTTCTCCCCAAACAACATCTTTATCTAGAGTGGAATTTCTTGCATCATTTTCTTCCATAGACCTTCCACGATCTCTTTTTAAGACTCGCTGAAAGAATCAGTGTACTCCATAAAAAACTCAATAATGTATCCCTCTTTTACTCAAGAAAACAAAAATTCAATAGCCCGAGTCGACTTATTATCCACCACCTTCAATATTTCAAACTTTTCTTGATTCCAGGCCATTGGTTCTGAAGGCCACATAGTAGAATTGGTAGCAGTCTGCCTTTTTATCCATTCACACAACAACCAAGGAAATTTATACAATAAAAACACATGCATATTTGTTTAAAGATATTCATATTTCCATTTCTTCCCATTCACTTTCAGCCCCTGAGTTTCTCGCAGGGAAAACTTATGCTCTTTCATATTCAACAAATTTTGAATTTCCTCTCGAGATGGATGTTGTAACATACCCCGCCACCCATAGGCCGAGGCATGCTACCTTCAATCCCACCCTTGGAATTTGTACTCTTACCAATAGCTTCTTTGATTAATAAGAACGCATAACATACAATATTTAGCGATATGCACAACAATATCCAACAAGCATGCATAATCTAAGATTTAGTTAAATGATAATTAAAATACACAGCAAAAATACATTCATATACATGCAAATGATACCATAACAGAGAGAACTTATCTTTATGAAAGATGACACCGACTGGTTGCAGACCAAGGATGTTCCACCCAACCGTAGACACTACTGTTCCAAATCTCAAAAATAGTGTCACCCTCGAGCCAGGGCTATGAATCCACAAGGACGGTTCTAGAGTGTAGTTGGGTTCCCAAACCAGTGAGCTCTCAAGCTATCACAGGGTTCCCAACACCCACAATAATTCAATTACCCAACTCTCTTCCACCCAGCCTGTACCACGCCAAGAGAACGTACCTTCACCCCTCTCTGCCACACAGTCCCTTAGGCAGTCCCTCTCCCTTTTTCCAGGGCCTCCAGCACAACTGGTCCATAATATCAATGATGGAACTCTCAGGACTCGCATTTGTGAGAAAAATAGAGCATAGGCCAATGCATCTTAGACACGCAAGCCCCATGTCATGGCTAGATTTCACCATCGACCATTACAACCAACTATCCTTTGGCTAATTATCAGCAGTTCCTTTCCCTTTTCCAATCCAAGACGAAGGTGAGGGTGGATCAATGAATGGGTGAGTGAGTGCATGAAAGTGCATGAGGGAAAATAAATGAACGTACAGGAAATCAACGAATAATTCATCACTCAAACCCCCCCATCAGATCAGAGGTGGGTTTTAGTAACTTCGTGAGGAATCAAGAACCTCTTGGCCTTCCCCAAGAAGATGATGTAACCTATCCCCTCCCTTAGGAAAAAAGGGTAACTAACGTAGGAATAAACACTTAGCCCCTCAAGTCCCCTCTCTTATGGAATCATAGCCCCCTATAACTCTAGTCCGTATTCGTCTAACAGCCAACCATGTATTTATTATTAATAATGATAGAAACATTACGTGTCTTGGGCACACTGTCCTTTTAATAATTGTTTGGGCACCTTGGCCTCTCAACATTGTAACAATACATTATTTAAAATGGCGGTTCAAAACCTGGGTTGTTACATCCCCTCCCCCTTATTTTGGCACTGTCCTCAGTGCATATACAAAATAGAGATGAAAATTTCAAATTTATTCAAAAAGCTACAGGTACTCTGCCTGCATGGCATCTTCATGCTCCCAGGTAGCATCTTCAGGACCATAGCAGGTCCACTGAACTTTTACTAGCTCTATAACTCGATTCCAGAGCATTTCAACTTTTCTGTCCAATACCCGGACTAGATGAACCTGAAAATATCCCTTTGTCTCTACCTGAATCAGATGCCAATCAATAACATGGTTTGGGTCATGTACGTATTTCTTTAGCAAAGATACATGAAATACATTATGCACATTCATGGAAGCAGACAATGCAAGCATGTATGCAACTTGCCCTATTCTGTCCAATATTTCAAATGGACCACATAATCTGGTTGCCATCTTTCTACAACTACCCAATTTCAAAGAATTTTTATTGGGCTTCACTTTCAAAAGTACATGCTTCCCTACTTCAAATTCTCTTGCTGTCATGTTCTTGTCTGCTTAAACTTTATGTCTATCCTGAGCTACCTTAAATTCTGCTTGATCTTAACCACCTAGTCTTCCATGTCCTTGAGCAACTCCATCCCAAGTACAACTCTATATGTTGGGTTGTCCCAACTAAGACTTGAGTATCACATTTCCTACCATAGAAGGATTCAAATGGGCTCATTCTCAATGAAACTTGATACCCATTATTATATGCAAACTCAACCAAGTGTAAGTACTCTTCCCACTTAGATGGCTTATCTGTCACATACATTCTCATCATATCTTCAATTATTCGATTGACTCTCTCTGTTTGCCCATCTGTATGGGGATGATATGTTGTGCTAAATTTTAGACTTGTGCCAAATTATTTAAACAATCCCCTCCAGAAATTGGAGGTAAACTATGTATCTCTGTCCGAGACAATTGTGCTAGGTATCCCATGCAACCTAGAAATTTCCTTCATGAAAATATTTGCAATATTAGTCGTTGTATGCATTGTCTTCACAGGCACAAAATGAGCAGCCTTTGCTAATTTGTCAACCACCACCATGATTGAATCATGTTTCTTATTCATTTTGGGTAATCCTGTGATGAAATCCATGGTGATCACTTCCCATTTATTCTATGGGATTGGCAATGGTTGAAACAAACCCGTTAAGTGCCTATGCTCAGCCTTCACCTTCTAACATTCCATACATCGAGCGATGTAATCAGCAAGATCCTTTTTCATTCCCTACCAAAATAATTGGCTTCTTATTGTTGTAATTGTTTTCTGGTAACCGGGATGTCCAGCATAAGGAACATCATGCATCTCCTTCAATACCAAATTCCTCGGCTCTCCAGAACTAGGAACATAGATTCTATTTTTATGCATGAGTAATCTATCTTCCTTTATCTCATACTCCTTTATTTTCTGTTGTACACCTCCTTGCTGTAAGTTTTCCTTTACCTGTAGGTAATGCTGGTCTGTAACAAGACCATCTAAAAAATTTCTCTTCAAGTGTGATTGATGCATACTGACAGTAGTATCATGCATGAGATGCACTCTTCTACTAAGAACATCGACAACTTTATTCTCCTTTCCTTTGATATGCTTGATATCAAAGTCATATTCACTTAAAAATTCCAGCCATCTTGTTTACCTGGCATTCAAGGTTGCTTGTCCAAAAAGATACTTCAGGCCAATGTGGTCTGTCCTTAATTCGAATTTATTCCCCATGAGATAATGCCTCCACATCCTCAAGGCGTGAACAATGGCAGCAAGTTCCAAGTCATGTGTGGCATAGTTCCTCTCATGTTCCTTAAGCTTTCTGGACTCATATCCAATGACATGTCCATTTTTCGTGACGACTCCCCAAAGTCCTTCCTTACATGCATCTGTACATACCACAAAACTTTCATTTGGGACAACAATCTTTAACATAGGTGCACTAGTAAGTAATTCCTTCAACACATTAAAATTATTTTCACACTTGAGTGTCCATTCAAATTTAGTTCCCTTCTTTTGCAAAGAAGTGATGGGATGAGAAATCGTAGAGAACCCTACTATGAACCTTCTATAGTATCCATCTAATCCCATAAAATATCTTACATCTGACACATTTATGGGTGTTGGACATCCTCTAATGGCTTCGATCTTCTCTGGATCTACTTCTAAGCCCTCCTCTGAAATAATGTGTCCCAACTAATGGATCTGCTTTTGATAAAAAGAACACTTACTCAACTTGCCATACAACTGATGTTCTCTCAGTACTTGCAACACCAGTCTTAAGTGATGTTCATTCTCCTCTTCAGACTTAGAATAGATAAGTATGTCATCCAAGAATACTATGACAAACTTATCCAAATATTTTTTGAATATGTCATTCATTAAGCACATGAAGACAGTTGGTGCATTGGTCAGTCTAAATGGCACCACTATAAACTCATAATGCCCATACCTGGTCTAAAAGGTTGTCTTATGAACATATTCTTCCTTGATTCTTACCTGATGGTATCCTGCGCTCAGGTCAATCTTTGATAATATCTTTGGTCCTCTTAGCTGATCAAAGAGGTCATCAATTCAGGGTAGAGGATACATGTTCTTTATAGTGTACTTGTTCAACTATCAAAAGTCAATACACAGCCTCAAGGTTCCATCCTTCTTTTTGACAAAAAGTATTGGTTCTCCCCAAGGTGAAACACTTGGACGTATGTAAGGAAGGTTTGAATCCTTTCCTCCTCTGATCTGACTTCACATTTTTCTTGTCCTTCCAAGATTTCTGTAGAGATTCTCTTCCCTGGCCTTGCTCATACAAGTATTTATCCTTCTTGATGGCCTCCATCAAGGTATTGGGCTCATCATACTTGATCTTTTCCTTATAAAAGGATGGCATTCCACTTAGAAATCTCTGTATTTTCACTTTCTCATCACCAATGAACCTGACATACTTTAACAATCCCAAGAACTTCTTCTCGTATTTTTCCATAGTCATGCTTCCCAACCGAAGTTCAAAGAACTCCTGCATTTTCTTTTCATAGAAATTCTTTGAGAGGTACTCCTTCTGGAAGTACTTCTTGAACTACTTCTAAGGGATCCTACTTTCATTAACATGTTACACTTGCTTCAGTTGGTCCCACCACATTTCATCTTTCCCATGTAAATGGTAGGTGGCAATCCTGGCTTCCATATTTGATGAATAGTTATGCAACTAAAAATATCTCCTGAGCCCAAGCAAGCATGCTTTGGAATCATCTTCCCTTTCTCTTTCACCATCAAAGGAAGGTGTCTTGAGATTCCTCGACTCTCCTTTCAAACTATCTACCTCTTGTTTCCTTCTTTGGCATCTGACATGAGACACCTCTGGACTGCTTACGGGATCATCTGATGCATAAAAAAAAAATTCTGAGTAAGGAGGTGAGTGGTGTCCATGATCTCTGATAGCACTTCTAGAATAACCAGCTCTTCCACGATCATCCCCTCTTTCCTGGAACTTGCCTTCTTCCTCTTGTCTTGAGTTTGATCCCTTCTTCATTTGTCTCTGCAACTAATTTAAGATCTGCAACACTCGAGCATTTATCTGACTTTTCTCTCTCATCAGTCTCTCGTTGTCTGCTTTGTAGCTCTGCATTTCCATCTTCAGACTTCTTACAATTTCTATTAACGTTTATTGTTCTCCTTTTTCCTTGCATCCATTGGACTTTGTCTCTGCATTACCAACTCTAGTATTATGGCCTTCATCCTCCTTATCATGACTGGAGGCTCCCTCACCTTCTTCCATTTCCTCAATATGCATCCTAAGTTGAGGTTTTTAAACCCATTAATTCTGCAAAATGTGCAAGTGACCATTTTGTTAGAATTATGCATACGATAAACAAAATTTCAAAACCATTCTACAGGTCTTTTTCTTTTTTTTGTTCATGGAGATCATATCCGCATTCTCCGAAAATAAGAGTGTCATGTTATCCTTGGATGACACAAAATTTCATCCTGCCCAGGTGCTTCCTTCAAACCACCCTCCCAGGTGACCACAACTAGAAACCGTGGATAAATCCTTCCTTAACACTTTTCTGTCTCGAATACCACCAATTTTTCCCTTAGCCCTCCTTCCCTTAGCTCTCAATCTGCATATGACCATGACCATGACCCTGTGCTTAGCTAAAAAAGTGCTTGTCTAGAGCTTCAAGACTTAGAGACTTTCAGCCAGGACCAGATCAATGATCCTCGTCCTCTTTCACGATCAATGATCGAGATCCACTTCGGGAGTCTCAACTTTCCTCTCTTTCCTCCTCCTGAAATGATTTTACCCAGAGTTCATGATCTTTTGACGCGTGTCCTCCCACAAATTAGCGGTTGTGAATCGCTTCGGATATTCGGGCTTTAGAAGTTTCAAACTTTCCTCCTGCATATTCTCCTGGAGTGTTTTTACCCGAAGTCAACGATCCTTCAATGTGTGTCTTATGGAATCAATGATCAATATGTACTCCAGCCTTCGGGCCTTCCGGAGTTTTCGACCCAATGCAACTTATCACATCTTTCCCCACTGGAGTGCCCAGTCTCTGAACTGCATGATCTGTCACCTCGTAGTGAAATAATGGAAGCAGACACATGGCCCAATCAGGAAGGTGACACATGTCACTTTCTAACTAACATTTCAATACTTCATATGCTCAAAACTTACTGACACGTGGTGCACATCCCATGTGTCCATGTCATCCCTGGTGACGTCCGCAAGCCACGTCACTTCAGGAATTCCAAGATCCACATSACCTCCTSGTGACGTCATCGTTCCCCATCACTTCGACTCTTCGGGCTTTGGGACTTCGGGAGTTTCCATACTGGCACACTTACAATTCTCCCTAACTTCGATTTCCYGAACCGACCAAAATGTCACCATGTGTCTCCCTTATTGGACGGCCGATATTAACCCCAGAATTCGAGACTTAGGAAGTTACCACTGCAAGGATCAACGAATGTCATTCCTTCGGGCCTTCGAACGTTGGAAAASTCAAACATTAAATTTTTCCAAAATGTTTTTATCCGAATCTCGCAATCTACTGAAGTGTGTCTCCCATGGATCGACGACTACGATTTCTTTGGGTCTTAGGATTTCATAAATCTCAACTTTCAACCTTTGCTTTTTCCCCGAAGTGAGTGGAATTTTGTCGCATGTCCTCCTGGATCGGACAAATGAGATTCACTTCGGCTCTTCGGGCTTCGAAAATCTCAATTCTCAAATTCTCCTCACTCGCTCGCTCTTTCCTGGAGTGCTTTCACCCGGAGCACATGATCGGTTGACACATGTACTTCTATGGATCGACGATCCCCAACTACTTCAGCTATTCGGAGTTCGTCGCTCGAGTAATAACATGTCACATCACTGCATGCCTTTCAATTTGCGGGGGCACACATCGGCGGTTTGGAGTAACCTACTTTTTTCCCTGTAATTCTCCTGATGCTGACACGTAACCCCTTGGTGAAACCATGGTTTGGATTGTGGGACCTCCTTGGGAAATTATCTCCCATGAAACTTGGTTCCCCACAATGCCTCATGTCCATTGATCTCTCTCTCCCATGGGATCCGAAGGTTGTGACCTTAACCCTTGATTCCTTTACATCAGACGACCCATGTTCACCTATCCTTCAATCCAACGATCCTGGATCTCTCCTACTCCTACAATGGTGATCACTCCCGAATTTGAAGGGGGGTGGTAACGATCCTTCGAACCCCTTACAATTTATCTCTGACGATCTAACTCCTGCGTAGATTATGCAACGCCATTTCTCCTGAGATTTTCAACTCCACAGTCAGAGTTCTATCTGTAACCATGGGACTCTAATCAATAGACCCAGCCCATGCCGGCCCATTGTTTCAACAAGAGGATCTGATACCAAACTGTAACATACCCCACCACCCACAAGTTGGGGCATGCTACCTTCAATCCCACCCTTGGACTTCATACTCTTATCGATACCTTCTTTGGTTAATAATAATGCATAAGATACAAGATTTAGCGACATGCACAAGAATATCCAGCAAGCATGCATAATCTAAGATTTAGTTAAACGATAATTTAAATACAAAGAGGAAATACATTCATATACATGCAAATGATACCATAACAGAGAGCACTTATCTTTATGAAAGATGACACCAACTGGATGTATACCAAGGACCTTCCACCCAACCGTAGACACTATTATTCCAAATCTCAACAGCAGCGTCACCCCCGAGCCAAGGCTATGAATCCACAAGGATGGTTCTAGAGTGTACTTGGGTTCCCAAACTAGTAAGCTCTCAAGCCCTCACAGGTTTCCCAGCACCCACAACAATCCAAGTACCCATCTCTCTTCCACCCAGCCTATACCACCCAAAGAGAATGAACCTCCACCCTTCTCTGCCATGCAGTCCCTCAGGCAGTCCTTTTCCTTTTTTCCAGGGCCTCCAGCACAGCTGGTCCAGAATCTCAATGTTGTAACTTTCAGGACTCACAGATGTGAGAAAAATAGGGCACATACCAACACATCTCAGACATGTAGGCCCCAGGTCATGGCTGGATTGCACCAGCAACCGTTACAACCAACTATCCCATGGCTAATTCTCAATAGTTCCTTTCCCTTTTCCAATCCAAGACGCATGTGAGGATGGAGCAATGAATGGGTGAGTGAGTGCATGAAAGTGTGTGAGGGAAAATGAATGAACATACAGGAAATCAATGAATAAATCATCAGTCGAACCCCTCCATCAGACCAGAGGCGAGTTTAAGAAACTTATTTGGGAATCAAGAACCTCCTGTAATTCCCCAAGAAGCTCACATAATCGATCCCCTCCCTTAGGCAAAAAGGGTAACTAACATAGGAATAAACACTTAGCCCCTCAAGCCCCCTTCTCTTGTGGAATCATAGCCCCATATAACTCTAGTCATTGTCCGTTTAGTAGCCAACCATGTATTTATTATTAATAATGATAGAAACATTACATGTCTTGGGCACACTGGCCTTTTAATAATTGTTTGGGCACCCTGGCCTCTCAGCATTGTAACAATACAGTATTTAAAATGGGGGTTCATAACCTGGGGTGTTACATATGCCACCTCATCTCTTTCCTTCATCATTCCCTACAATACATTTCAGGTCCTGAAAACAAAAGCATTTGTTGGCATTTTTTTCCATGCTTGTGTGTGTCCTTCTTAATGTTGGGTAGTTTAGATATAGGGTTTGTCCATAGTTGAATAATAAAACGCGAGAGCACTGACATATTAATCCTCAACCAGCCAAGGCCAAGGAAGGTCTCGTTGGAGATGTAGATAGGATCACAGAGACCATAAGGTCTTGTGACATGGATGAAGGATAAATAAAAAAAGATCAATCATGAGTGGCATTCATGCAACTCATAGATGACATATTATTAAGACTAAGAAGTAAAACAATACACACACATATCCAAATAATACATGATAGGAACAAAATACATCAGAATTGTCACATATTTATTACCAATGTCATGTGTGTACAATAGAGGCATACATTAATTATACTATATATGACAACCACATAACTTTTTATCTTTGTTTATATAAATCCCCAAAAATACAATATACTGCACAATGCATATTCTCTCAAGAATTTAGATATTTTGCAGACTCGACATTATGCTCAAAAGAAATATAGTATTACAACATGATTAGGGAGAGCTCAATACAAAGGAGTCAATGGATATCATATAAAACATTTAGCTGGCCAACTATGCATTATCCAACTATCTATCCAACCCCATTTCTGATATCATTCCTTCCTTTAATAGTTTCTCTTCTCTAGAGCTTTGTCTCTTTCTTCTCTACCCCACTCATACTATCGAGAAACTACATCGTACGCTTCTGGAACCTTCTTGCAATCCACGTAGCCTTCATAAATCAGGGCAATCTTAACTGCCATACATGCATATATTTTATCAACTCGACAATCCCTTGCATTGTTGGTTGTAGCCATTTGAGAGGATTTCTCGATGATTCTTTTCTTGATTTCAGTGTGCGTCTTCTTGATTTTCAGTGTGCATCAAAACTATAGATTTTAACCTTGTACAATATCTACTGCAAACATATATTTAGTAAAATAAATAGAAAGATACAATGACAAATACAAACATTACACAGAGATTTTTCCCCTAGAAACCCAAACCGAGAAAACCAACATATTCTATATTCATTCATGTGTGATACATTGTTTACAATACAATATACATATAGGATCTAGCGGCATCCAAAACCCTAACCCAATGACCTGGATTAGTCCAAAACCCTAATTCCTTAACCGGAAATAGAAAACCATCGGCAAAAACCATGTGCCGAAAAAACACCTAAATATGTGACATGTTTCCTAAGGAAAAAAAAAAAAATCAGAGGCGCTACCCCTGAACATCTGCGCGGGGGGCTTTGCACCCGATGTAGACGCTCAGACACTACTACTCGTGCAAATTATATAACACATACCCAACATTCTCCCACTTGTTGTTTTCTTTGCATACAGGGGGTTACAGGGTTACATAGTCAACAATCCAGGGCAATAATGCCCATGGATCCTCTACACCAAGAGAACTTCTCAATGCTCACAGATTTTGTTAATGAATCTACAACATTCTTCAAATTTTCCACCTTCATCAGTGATACTTTCTTTTCTTCAATCATGTCTCTCAGAAAGTGATATTGAACATCAATATGCTTTGTCCTTGAATGATAAGCCAGTTTCTTCGCCAGAAAAATTGTACTCTGACTCTCACACTCTATCCTTATAGATTTTTGTGCCAACCCAATACCCGAACATAATATTTGTAACCATATTTCTTACTTACTTGCATGAGTGGCTACCATGTGTTCAGGTTCTGTAGTTTAAAGTTCCACTATACCCTGTATTTTTCTCATCCAACTTATTGCTCCTCCAAACAGGTTAAACACATACCCGCTTGTAGATCTCCTATGATCCAGATCTCCAGCCCAGTCTGCATCCACAAATCCATGTATATCCACCACTCTGTCTAATCCCGATCTTCCTTCATAGCACAATCCATAGCTAGCAGTGCCATGCAAATACCTTAAAACCCTTTGTACTGTTGTCCAATGCTCCTTCCCTGGTTTTGACATATACCCTCTCAAAACTCCCACTACATGTGCAATGTCTAGTCTAGTACAGACCATTGCATACATCAAACTACCAACTGCACTCGCATATGGAACATGAGACATCTCCTCCTCTTCTTCATGTGTCTTGGGACACTGATCCACATATAACTTTACACCAACATGAATAGGAACCTTGACCGGTTTACATTCCTACATATTAAATCTCTACAATATTGTCTCGACATATTTTCTCTGATTTAACTAGAGTTTCCTCTTTTCCGATCTCTTTTAATTTCCATGCCCAAAATGAAATTTGAAGTACTGAGATCCTTCATGCCAAATTTAGAGGACAACTGAGTTTTCACATCCTGGATAATCCCCTTGTTTCCTATCAACAACATGTCATCCACATACAAGACCAAATAAATCAAATGATCACCAATTAATTTAAAATACATACAATGATCCTCTTTGCTTCTTGTGAAGCCAAGTACCAGCATATAAGTATCAAATTTTTTATACCACATCCTTGGTGATTGTTTTAAACCATACAGGGAATTTTTTAGCTTCAATACTAGCTCCTTCTTTCGATTCACATCATAACCTTCTGGTTGCCTCATATAGGTTTCTTCTTCCAGATCCCCATGCAAGAATGATGTCTTCACATCCATCTGTTAT
Source organism: Picea engelmannii (assembly GCA_009831015.1). Taxonomy (NCBI): domain Eukaryota; kingdom Viridiplantae; phylum Streptophyta; class Pinopsida; order Pinales; family Pinaceae; genus Picea; species Picea engelmannii. The sequence continues at coordinate 831,057 of ML777945.1, read as the reverse complement.
ACTTCAAAATCAAATGCAGCAGCAATAGAAAACATAAATCTTATAGAGGTTAACTTGGCAACAGGAGAAAAAATCCCACCAAAATCAATTCCCTCAACCTGGGAATAACCCTTTGCTACTAACCTAGCTTTGTATTTCTCCACTTTTCCTTCTACATTAAGCTTCCTTTTAAATACCCATTTGTTTCCAATGGGTTTTCTTCTAGTGGGAAACTCCACTAGATCCCAAGCCTCGTTCTTATCCAAAGATGCCATTTCTTCATCCATGGCCCTTTTACAGAGATTTCCATCCTCTGAATCCACTACCTCCCTAAAAGTTCTAGGATCATCATCAGTAATAGACAAAGAAAAATTTGAACAGAAATTGGATGGAGTATACCTTTCCGGTAGCCTTCTTTATCGAACTGATCTCCTCAATACTGGAGTTTGAGGATCTTCTTCTTTTGATTCTTGTTCTTCTGTAGAGTCTAATTCATCATCCTTTAAATCAAACTCTATTTTCTCTGGTTCTTCCTTACTTGGTAGGACTTCCTGTTTAACAACATCCTTCATTTCTCTAAATACCACATCTCAGCTATACACTACCTTCTTAGTTTCTGGGTTCCAAATATTATAACCTTTGAAACCATCTTTATATCCAATAAAGATACACTTTTCAGCCTTCTTATCCAGCTTACTCATGTTTTCCTTTGGAACATGAACATATGCATCATAGCCAAATACTTTGAGATGTGTAAGAGAAGGTTCCTTACCAGTCCATACCTCTTGTGGAGTCTTGTCATCCAATGATGATGAGGGTGATCTGTTGACCAGGTAACATGCAGTACCCACTGCCTCTACCCAGAATTCTTTCACTAACCTGGCACCACTAAGAATGCACCTTGGTTTTTCCATCAACGTCCCATGCATCCTTTCTACAACTCCATTTTGCTGAGGTGTATATGGAGTAGTTTTATGCCTTGCTATTCCGCACTTCTTACAGAATTATTCAAATTCATTCTCGCAGAACTCTCTGCCATTATCTGTCCTCAACACCTTAATTAGTTTCTCTGTTTGATTCTCAACAAGAGCCTTAAACTCTTTAAACTTGTCAAAGACTTCAGGTTTCTTCCTGAGGAAATATATCCAAGTATTCCTCAAGAAGTCATAAATAAATGAGACATAGTACACATATTTTCCCAATGATGGGACCGACACAGGTCCAAAAACATCACTGTGAACTAGCTATAAAATTCTTTCTGCCCTCATTGCACCAGAGGGAAATCTTACCCGATTATGCTTCCCATATAGACAATGTTCACAGAAATCACAATCTAGAGAGCAGTTAGAGATACCTTCAACTGTACCTTTACCATGTAGTAATCGAAGACCCTTCTCAACGATATGCCCCAGTCTTTGATGCCACAACGTAAACTTTTCTCCAGAGACTGTAGGATTTCTTTCTACTTCAAGTCCAATATTAGGAACAATGGAACTATTACACCCATCACTAATAGTGCTTCCTTGTAGCTTATACATAGTTCCAAACCGAACTCCCTTCAGCAACACCATTTCTCCTCGAACCATCCTCCAAGTTTCCTTTTCAAATATTGTTTTTACCCCTACATCGTCCATTTTTCTTACAGAAATCAAATTCCTGGCCAAACCTGGGATGTGCAGAATACCAGGCAATGTTCTAATTCTTCCATCTATGAGCCTCAACTTGACTCTTCCTCGTTCTATGATTCTGGTTGTCGAATCATCACCTAAGAAAACATTACCTCCATCATACCTTTCATATTCACATAACCACTCCCTGTGGGGATTCATATGAAAGGATGCCCCAGAGTTAACCAACCATGCCTCATGATCTACATGTGTGCTTTAAGAAGCCAAGTACACATCCCCTCCTTTTTCCTTGGAGGTATTTTCTTCTGTAGAATAAGATTCTTCAGATCCCTTCTTTTTCTCAACCTTGGATCTATAGTGCTTCTTGTAGTGCCATTCTTTTCCACATCTCCAACATACCCTTACAAACTCTCTGAGAGATTTAGATCTACCCTTAGACTTAGATCTCCCACTTGAAAAATTAGATCTATTCCTTTCCTGGGAACGTCCTCTTGCAAATAATGTGTCTGTGCTCTATCCTTCCATATTCTTCTGTATCATCTCCTCTGAAAACAAGGATGAGACCACTTCTTCAAACTTCAAGGCGGTTGTATTACTACCTATGGCCACAACCAGACCATCCCAGGAGTCTGGTAAAGAACACAATAAACTGATACATTTATCTTCATCTGAAATTTTAATCTTAACAGATACTAACTGACTTACCACAGTATTGAAGGCGTTCAAATGCTCTGCCACCGAGTCTCCATCTCTCATCCTCGGGTTATACAAGTTCTTTCTCAGGAATAGTTTATTTACCAGGGACTTAGACTGATACAACTTCCCCAACTTTTCCCATAAATCCTTGGTTGTAGCTTCCTATGACACATTCAGTAATACTGAATTGGAGAGACACAGTCGGATTGTGCTCTTTTCCTTCTGATCCAACGTTTTCTAGTCATCTGTTGAAGTTCCTGTAGGTGCAATACCTGGATCTACCACAATCCACTGATCTCTGTCCACCAATAGATCTTCCATCTTGAGCTTCCACAGCTCAAAAATTTTCCCATTAAACTTCTTGATCTCCATCTTTGAATTGCTTGGCATTTCTTTTCACATGAAAAATCAATAGCACAGATCTCCCACTATAACAAGGCTTATCATTGTCCCGAGCCAAACCCTTGACCACAAAGGCGTCCCCCTGAAGCCAATAAAGCTCTGATGCCAAATGTAGATTTTAACCTTGTACAATATCTACTGCAAACAGATATTCAGTAAAACAACATAAAAGATACAATGACAAATACAAACATTACACAGAGATTTTTCCCCTGGAAACCCAAACCGGGAAAACCAACATATTGTATATTCATTCATGTTTGATACATTGTTTACAATATAATATACATATAGGATCCAGCAGCATCCAAAACCCTAACCCAATGACATGGATTAGTCCAAAACCCTAATTCCTTAACCAGAATTAGAAAACCATCGGCAAAAACCATGTGATGAAAAACCACCTAAATATGTGACATGTTTCCCGAGGAAGAAAAATTTTTTTTCGGGGGTGCTGCCCCCGAACCCCTGCGCGCCCAACGCAAACGCTCAGACACTACTTTTCATGCAAATAATATAACACATACCCAACAAAAACTAGGATCGACATGCATTCAATAATCTTTTACAGCTATCACGCACTATAAAAACTCAGTCCGATGCGCACTCATTGTCATTCTTCGCGCATTACCTTAGGTGCACACAAAAAATTGGAATGAGCATACACAAGTTTTTTGTGCACGCGTGCAAAATTAACCCAAAAATTTAGGTTCCAACAATCTGCAGACTTGTTATATCTTTGTTTCCACAGACTTGACAGATTTTGATTATGTCTCATACATGCCTCCTACAGATCTTCGTTTCCAGACTTCCCCAAAATCATATGAAGAGAAGGTCTCCCAACTCTGTCCACCTAATCTACCTCAATGAAGCACAAGTCCTCCTATGTGGAGCGAATTGGTTCCTTCAGGGAGTTTTCCCCTCTTCGTCTAGGCCTTCCTCAAAACCATAGAGCTCCTCTTTCTCTCTTTGTCTTCAAATATCCCTTCCTTGGTTTTGCGCTCTTGTTCTCATACAGGGACTCCATAGGTCACCATTGCAAACTGTTATGTCCTTTGGGGGTCTCACGCCCCTTCACGAACCCATGTGTCCAAATGAATCGTTGTGCCCCTTCACGAACTTATGTTTCCAAACAAATTGTCGTAGCCTTTCATGGACCTGGTTTCCCAAACGAATCATCGTGCCCCTTTGCAGACCTAGTCACCCAAACAAATCAATGCACTCGAAAATCGTCCCCTTGGGATCGGTGTGCCCCAACCTTGGTTTGCCCCTCATGTTGATTCCCCCCAATCTCTTGGTCGCTTCATACTTGGGCAAGCCCCTTCTCATGTTCTGAATCCCAAGTCGCCCACTTTCCTAACTCACCTTGTATCATCAAGCCACATCTTCGCAACTAGGTGATGGAAAATTCCCAAAACGCTATGGAATGAAAGAATTTGTCATCTTTGTGACACTCAAAGGGTTGAAAATGAAAAGCACTTTCTCCTAAAGTTCCCTGTGTATACTCAAATTAGATCTCAATTTCTAAATATTTGTCATAATATCGACTTTCCTAACCTTCTAGGTCATCAAAACTACAATGATCTTGGAACGCTTCTCCTAATGTTTTTCAAGCATCGAAATAAAACTCTAAAGAACTCCAAGTAACCCATTACCTTTCGTAAGGCTCGATAGACCATTATTGGTCTCACTGGACGTTAACCATAAAGATCGTCCTCATCATGTTTTACAAATTTTTAATAATTTATTTTAAAAATGTTATTAAAAAAAAAATTACGATACAAATTAATTTATGTTTGTGTTTAGAATTTTAAATAAATATAGAATTTATTCAATTGATCTTCATACTACTCTCCCTTGAAGTCAAAGAGGTCCTCGGTTCAACTCTCATATACTATTTAAGACTACCGATTTACCCACTTACCTTCCATAAATCATGAAAAAGTATTTAATGAATTTTCTATGAAACTTTCTTTGAGAAAAAAACAATATTATCCGAGTGTGCACATAGTATAATGTGAACACATAATATAATACTATTGAAACGAAACATATCCATGGTGGCTTATAATATTCTTGCATTAATATAATATTGTTGATATAAAATAAGCCCACTTTCATAGTAATGTTGGTTAGTATAAAATGGGAGGTGGGGACATTAAATATCATCTGAAATGTAGACACGGTACTATGTAACAATTGAAAATGAAATCAAACTAACTATGGAAATAGTGAAAGTGAAGGCATATTAATAAAGTTTACAAGTGTAAGCATTGAAGTTGACATTGAAATTGGCTAAGTGACAAATTCAAACGTACCTTTGACATTAACATCAAATTAGGTCCGTATTGGAATTGAAACGAACATTGAAGTTGACATTGCAATTGGGTAATTGACAAATTCTAATATAGCTTCACATTGGCATCAAAATAGGCTATCATTTTTTCAAATAAATAATTGTGGGTTGTTTCATAATTTATAATTATGAATTATTATTTATGTTATTTTTTTTTTTTATGATTGGTAAAATTAATAATTAGTTGGATACATACTTCGCTCAATTCATTAACAAAATATTTTAACAATACACTCCATTATTAACTATTCTACATTTTGAAAACTATTATTTATATAATCTTACTTGAGACATGTATAAACATTTAATTTTTAAAATTTAAATTCAAAATTTTTTAAACGATTATAAAAGTATTGCAACCTCTTCTTGAATAATAAAAATAGTAAAGACGTGTATCGTAATAAAGTTTAAAATTTGCATTAAAAAAATAACACTTTTAATAATGATTGCGTAAAGAAGAAGTGATCGACTATTTTTGGTACGAAAGGAACTGTAAATCGTTAAAATAATACTAAAAATATTTTAGATAAATCTATAAAGAAGATCGAAACAAAAGAAAATGAAACCTTAATGAATAGCGAAAACAGGTCGTCTCAAAATAAAAAATAATAGGAAGGGTTTACCTGATTTTTAAATGAATCAAATATATTTAAAAAAAATTATCTTTGTTTTTGGGTTTAAAAAGAATTGTCAGAATCTTTTCGGGATTTGAGACTTATACTTTAAAAAGTTGCATGAATCACTTATTTTTGGGTTTAAACAGAATTGCCAGAATCTTTTCGGGATTTGAGACTTATACTTTAAAAAGTTGCATAATCACCTATTGTTTTAATTAATAATCAAACTTTTCTTCTAACAAAAAACATGCTATTATAAAAACTATTAAGGGTTTGGTTAAGCAATTGTGCATTTTATTAGAAAATATAATCAGTTTACATAGCCAATATGCCACTACAATCAAAGGCCAAGCTTTTTCAAGGTCTTCATCTAAGAAAAAGTTATATCTTAAAAGATATCATTCACAAATGAACAAGATCTAGTCTAACATAGATACAAAATATAAGGACTGCATCAACATCATCAAAAAGAAAAAAATTATAAGTCTTTTCCACTAACTGATAGAGCCAAAAGGTACCCCAATAAACTTCTTCAGCCTTAAAATAGAAGACAAAGATCGCTAGGCACAGAACCCAGCCTAGTACAACTTTAGATGGTAAGTTGGCCCCTCATGACCATTGATTTGTTGATTGTTAAAAAGGGTTCCAGGTGGATCTGTAAGTGCCTTTTTGGAGAGAAAATTTGCCTCTTGATTATCTTCTTTATAGACATGATCAAAGGTGACAACAGAAAAAAGCCTTTTTAGTTCATTCACCCACTCTTTCCAACATTCAATAGAGATTACCTGTAAAGAACCAACATTATTTAGCCAATCAATAATGACTTTTGAGTCCCCGAGGATGTGGATATCTGAAATAGCCAATCTATTGGCCAAGGTGAGGATGGCCCATGCGCCCAAGAGTTCTATTCTTGTATTTGTACCCCTACCACAGTTAAGGGTCCATCTGTAAGAAGAATGCTCATCAAGAGATATTAAGCCCCCTGCTCCACTTAATTCTCCATTCCTCTGAGATGCCACATCAAACCAACCAATTATTCTTTGCTTCGTTAAGCGATAGTCATTGCTTCTTATAGAAATTTTCAGTCTCTAAGTGATGTGGCTCGCTACAACAACTAAAGAGAGAAAAAGAACTTTCTCCAAGGATGGACTTTTGGATTTGAAAATGGTCGAATTTCTTTCAGTCCAGATAGGCTAGTAGATAAAAGCTTGCAGTGAAGAATAAGCTTTGTTCCTAAAACACCAGGAGTCGAAACAGTTCCTCACGGAGGAACCCGACCATCCAAAGAGAAGTTTAAAGTGGACACAAACTTTACTCCAAATGGAAACCGTAAAAGGACAGTGGACAAAAAGGTGAAGAGTTGTTTCTTCATTACCTCTACACAGATGACATAAACCGGGACCTTGCCAACCACGCATGAGGAGATTGTTCCAGGTGAGAAGCTTGTCTTTGATGAGAAATCCCATGACCAGAGCTTCCTTTTCACTGCTTCGTTATTCTTTTTCCACAACTCCGCAGCTAGAGCGTTATAAATGTTCTTTGTAGTTAGTAAACCCGTCTCATCCCCACTCGTCCATTTTATCTCGTCAGGAGCCTCTGTTGTAGAAATACCCGCAACAATCAACTGGATTCTATAACTCTCCCATTCTGTGGCAAGGGTGTCTGTCAGTCCCAAATCAATACTGGTTACCCAAGTGGCAATAGTCAACCCCAAAGTTGTAGCTCCTCTCGCTTGGAAGAGGTAATGCATTTGTTGTTCATTTAAAAGTTGGATCAATGCATTTGAAAGGAAGGCGCCTTTCCCCATACCCAGGATAACATCTTTACCAATCAAAATGTCAGCCCCATCCCCCAGTTTCCAAGCCATCCATCTTACAAGTAAGGGGAGATCATTTAACAAGTTTTTCCAAGTCTGTGAGCCGACCCGGGATGATGGAACAATAGATCGAAGCCATGAAATAACTGAAATATGAGGAAGATACTTATCTTTCAAAACTCTGTTCCAAACCCCAAGCTGCATCAACCCTCGCCACAGTGATTTTGCGGCTAAGGCCCGAGAAAAACAAAATATATTTCTGATCCCCCAACCTCCAAATCTCTTAAGCTTAGCTAAAGCCTCCCAATTACATAGGTGGTAGGATGAAGAGGTTTTTTCTCTCGACCAAAGGAAGGAGAAAGTCATCATACGGATCCAGCTTAAAACATAAAAAGGAATGTGCGCTAAAGCCATCTAGTAAATTGGTTGAATTTCCAACACAACCTTGATTAAAACATATCTGCCCCCCAAGGTAAGAAAACGATTACACCAATGAAAGATTCTCTGCTCAAATTTCTTCAATAGCCACTGCCAGTCAACCACCTTATAACTGTCTATTTTTAAGAGGAAGCCCAAATAATTAAAACTCTCCAATAAACACTTAACACAATAATGTAACACATCTAATGTAACACATCTAACATATGGGTTTGGTTAAGCATTTTGGAAAAGGAAAAGTTAAAGATATTCAATTTTATTTTAACAATTTGAGGTTTTATTTTTATTTTATATATTTATAATCTTTTTAATTTAATAATAATTTATAATTTTTCAAGCCATAGATAAAAGTTTTCTTACTTTTATATTTAAAATGGAAAATGGATGACAAAAAAATTATCCAAATTATAATGTTATGGCTATTTTTATTTTATATATTTATAATCTTTTTAATTTAATTAATTATGATTTAATACTTTATTAAGAAATGGATAAAAAAAATTATTACTTTTATCTTTAAAATGGATGAAAAAAGCAATTATCCAAACTATAATGTTATTATCATAAGCTTTCTTAGCGCTAAATTATATGGCTTAATATCAAAGAAAAATATTAAAATGGATGAAAAAAACAATTATCCAAACTACAATGTTATTATCATAATCTTTCTTATGGATAAATTATATGGATTAATATCAAAGAAAAATATTAGATCATGTTTTAAAAGTCATTATTTATTGATGTCTAGAAGGATACCAATTACTTAACTGAATCGTGTATTCAATATCAATTTGCTTGGAAGATCAGAAGCCTTAAAGTCCAAATAAAACTGTAGGCCGTCACTTATCAACAACTGAATGCACAACAACTTCTGGAACTTGACACTGCAATCTGGGACCATATTCTATCTGAAGCTAGCATAGGGACCCTTGGCGTTAGTTGTCTTGTCCTAAAAGAACTTGAATCTGAAAGGAACTTATTACTTCTAAAAAATGAATCTACCTGGAGACAACGAAGCAGGTCCACTTGGCTCAAATGTGGTGATCACAACACCAAATACTTCCATAAAATTTCTAGCTCCCGCAGGAATAATAAACACATATGGGAAATCTTAGACGAGGAAGGAACAGTTCACAGAGGACAACAAGATTTAAAATATGCAGTTGTCAAATACTACAAGCCTTTATTTGATGAAAACCCCTCTACAAACCTGCAGAGCTCAGTATCGGTGGCTAGCCTCTTTGCTCACACAATATTGGAGGATGATACATTATCTTTGGATAGTCCTTGCACACTTCAAGAGATCTTAGTGTCTCTAAAATATTTCTCCAAGGACAAGATTCCAGGCTCTGATGGTTGGATGATGGAGTTTTATTTCCACTTCTTCGACTTGGTTGGATCGGACCTCCTGGCGCTTGTGGAGGAAAACAGACTTCGTGGAAAAGTGATAGGTGATTTAAACTCGAATTTCCTCACTCTCATTCCTAAATTAGATGCCCCCACCTCCTTTGGGGATTACAGACCTATTTCCCTCTGCAATCTTTGCTATAAACTCATCTCCAAAATTATCTCCATCAGGATCAAGCCCATCCTCTCTTGTTTCATTTTGAATGAGCAGATGGGGTTTCTAAAAGGTCGTCATATTATAGATGCTATAGGCATGGCCCAAGAGTGCCTTCACAGTATCAAAACCAAGAAATCAAATGCACTTATTCTCAAACTATATCTCAAAAAGGATTTCGACTGCATTGACTGGGATTTTCTTAGATTGATCCTAACATAGTCAAGTTTCAATCATCAAATGATAAAATGGATTATGAGTTGTGTTTCCAGTAAAAACCTCACCATTTTGGTCAATGGAGAATCCTTCACTTTATTCTGTATGGGCAGGGATCTGAGACAGGGTTTCCCTATCTCACCACTACTTTTCATTTTAAAGATGGAAGCTTTGAGCATGCTCCTCAAAACAGCACAAGCTGAAGGCAAGATTTCTGGATTAAAGGCGTCCAGGACCATCAAGATCCCCCATCTCCTTTTTCCGGACGACATCCTAATCATGACCAAGGGAACCCTACAAGAATGGATAGAAATAAAGTAGATTTTAAACAACTTTTGTAGCGCCACAGTATTGAGAATAAATTGGAACAAATCCTCATACCATTTTCCAAATATCCATTGTCCTTATTTGGACCAGATCAAAGGCATCTTCCCCCACACCTTTTTACCTCTTTCCTATGGATTAAATTACCTAGGATATCATCTAAAACCAAATTCCTACAAGGCAGCAGACTGGAACTGGCTCCTTGTCAAAGTGGAAAAAAGAATTAGGCACTGGTGCACGAGGTGTCTCTCTCTTGGTGAATGTTTTACTATGATCAAAGTTGTTCTCGAAGGACAGGAAGTGTATTAGATGGCCTTGGCTTCCATCCCTACCCCGGTCCTCTCAAAACTCTGCAACATGATGTTTAACTTCCTTTGGTCTCATTGTTCTGAACACTCCCATAAGCATCTCTGCAGATGGAAAACACTAGCTAAACCAAAGAAAAAGGGAGGCTGGGTAGTTTCGAATCCACTCCTTTTTAGCCAAGCTCTAGCTTCCAACTCTCTTTGGCGAGTCCTGAATAGACCGAGGATCTAGGACACTGTAATTCTAGACAAATACCTCTGCCACTACACAGTCAACAGTTGGCTCTTAGCGGAGACGGATACCCCTAGAATGGCCTCACATTTTTGGAGAAACTTAATAAAAAAAAATCACTTGATCATAACTTGGCTCAGTTGGCACCAAGGCTTGGGGCACTCAATTGTGATTGGACGTGATTGCATTCTAGGGATGGACGCCTCAGCTATGCTTTCACCTCAACTGATAACACATATTCATTCAAAGAATATTTGGTATCTTTTTCAAATTCGGGACTCCCAAAGATTGGATGCCCTGCCCGATTCCTGGATCTCCAACACAACTCTTGGCCTCACCACAGACGCACCCCGTGAATGGAACAACTACTACTTGTCCCTCATGCAACTTGGGATTCATATTAAAAATCAAAAGACCATCTACATTGGTTGGGGGAAGACCGCTCAGGTAATCTTACACCTCAAAATGTATATGCAGCTATTACCAACACGCTTTGGATTTCAAACATCAGTGGATGGAAAATTCAGTTTTGGACCTGGCGCATTCCACCTAAGATAAAATATTTTACCTGGATTCTAATTCAATACAAGTTAAAAACGTGGGATAACCTCTTAAGAAAGGGCTGCACTGGCCCAAGCTATTTCCACCTTTGTCAACTTAATTCAGAATCTACCGACCATCTATTTATCAATTTCCACTTTACTAAACAGGTTTGGAAAGTTATCACTCTGGATCTTAAACTACAATCCACCTAGGATGGGACAAAGATTGCAAATTGATTTGAATCGTGGACTCGAAAAGAAAAAAAATACATACACCTTCCTCCACTAATTTGTTGGACTGTTTGGTTGGAAATAAATTCAACTATCTTTGAAAATGCAACTCCATCAACAAGTGCAACAACTTACAAAGATCTTAGCCTCTACAATTCCTGGAATGACACACATGCCAACAATACAAGGATTTATTGCAACAAGCAGATTCCAGAACTTGAATATGTTCCTACAGGTTAGTTTGATGGTGTAGCAATCACAAATGGATCTCAAAGTGAAGCTGGAGGAATAATAAAAATATCGCATAATACTCTTTACAAATGGAATTTCAACTTTGGCCTGAGAACCAACACCAAGGAAGAACTTTTGGGTGTTGTGATACACATATTTTGGCCTCTAGACTCCACATAGATGTTCTCCAGGTTGTTGGGGATTCCATATTTGTCATTGAGTAGCTGAGCAATAGGGGTGACCTCCAAGTAGTCTCCCTACTAGCTTGGAAAGATAGAATTAGACTATTACAACCTACTTTCAAGAAGCTCAGCTACATCCATATTCATCATGAACATAAAAATTTTGTCGAATATGGGTGGGGATATGTCTCCTAGAGACAACCACTGCATCAATGAAATTGTGGGTTCTCCCACCATTGATCAATGTTGTAACTCTTTGTCCTTGCAAAATTCCTCTGATATGGAAATATTATTACCTAGGGACTCCAAAAAGTGTGGAAATGGTCAGTCTCTTAACACATTCCTACAATTGAGCTTCATCTATAACCTGGAGGTGTGGAAAATCTTCCTCACCACTGTTCTATCTGCTACCATGTGCATGAACTATCTCATCCTCACCATCATCCTCATCATCATAAATCACCTCTATTTAATGTATTTCCACTTTTCCCATACATTAGTGGCCTATATCCCAAGGTTCTTTGCAACTAAATAAAATATTATTCATCATTAACTTCTTATGAGTCTCCTCATCCATCCTTTCCTTCCAAGTCCATGGTTTCTGGACGGATTTCATCTCCTTTACCTTCTGTGGAATAAAGGGTTTCATTGGTTCCTTTTTGGGCATTGCGTTTACCATGTCCAGGGTCATCATGATGGCGTATTCAAGTTCCATTGGCCTAAATTCCTTCACCCACTCTCTCAAGGGTTCATCTAAAACCTCTGTGAATAGAATCACCAACCTCTACTCAGAAATGTCTATCACCATGACTGCCATCCTATGAAAATATGTGATGTATGCCTCTGGTTTTCCTGTCTTTCTCAACTTTTCCAACTCCATGAAGCATATCTTGGGATCCTTCTTATCGAATGTATCCATCAACCTCTGAGTGAATTCCACATATCATGTGATGTTAGCATGCTTTAATGTCACTAGCCCATGATACCACCACTCATGAGATTCTCCATCTATTTATAGGGTGGAAAACTTAATTTCCTTCTCCTTTGTCATCGATTTAAGTTGGAAATAAGTGTCAATTATCTACACCCAAGATTTGGTTGTGCTCCTAGTAGATCCATCAAAAGGTGAAATGGAAAAATTGTCAACCTTGCGCATGAGATCAAAGTTATGTTGGTTTTGCACTGCTTTGTTCAACTCACTAGGAATGTTCCTTTGCTTCATGTTGAAAAATTCTTGGTAAGACAAGCCTTCATAGATCACTTCCACTAATGCTTGATACTCCCTGAAGTAGGTGGTAAAATCCAACTCCTAACCATGTTTCTCCTATGCTCTTGTAGAATGCTCTTCAAGGAACTATGGTAATAAGGGCCTAGACATCCTTTTTCTCCCTCTCTGAGTTAGAATATAGGTATTTCTACCGTAAGAATGAGTCCTACCTCCTTTGTGTCTTCCCTCTACATCGTTCCATTGGAACCTCCTTGATTTAGATTCACCGAGATGTCAGTAATGAACTATGTCAAGGATTGTTGCATTGGTTGTTTCCCATTGGCCATGGTTTCTAAAATATGTAAATATATTTCCTCATTATTGTCCCCCGTGTTTCCTTCTTTTCTTGACTTTGATTGGTTCACTTATATTTATTTTTCCTCTTGTGAATCTAGGAAAGGATATCCTACACACCCTCAGATTTTAGACATCCATGAAATCACAGGCTGGAAATACAACTAGCTTTGATACCACTGTAATATCACTAATAGATATGGGATAAGATATTATGTTTGTTTTCCAAATTATATTATATTTGGTTGAGTACTTCTGTCAAATAATTTGCATTATATATGTTTTATGGTGGTTGGGAAATTTTCACAAATAATTTTCATGTATTTTAACAATGGACATTTTGTGAAGCATATCACATGAATCCAAAATACTCATGGAATAGAAAAGAAAATTTAAGAAATTTATTATGGATGAAAACCCCAAACAATAATACAATCACTAATGGTTTCTACAATAGCTGCAATATATTAGTAAATCACACAATGAACAATAAAAAACTTGGAAATGATGCCCCAGTCTCTTCTATAAGATGATCTCTTTGCAAAAAACAACTAGCAAGGTAAATGGCCCCCTCAAAGTACCTCATGGCCCCTCTTGTACACACAGCCTTCCAAAGATAAGGACTATGCCCCCTCAAAATGCCTATGCAACTTCTTCTGGTCACACATCCATGCAACGAATGGATGTGACACCTTCGAGAAAACCCCAACGATCTTCCTAAGTGCCACGAACCTCCCAAAATCCTCTCTTCCTACTCCAAAAACCCTCATGGACTTATAAGGACAGTTTGTGATCCCTCATAGTCATCATGACCTACACAACAAACCTCACGACCTCTTCAAATCCACCACGAATATACACATAGAGACAAATCGTCCCCTTAAGCTAGTTACACGATCCTCCAAGCCCACTTGTTGCTCCTCCAAACTTAAGATAACCCAAAAATAAAGATTCAATCGAAATCCCATATGGATTCCCTTATTGTCTAGCTAGGGTGGATATTGCACCATCGGAACCAAACCACAATGGAAGGGTTTTGTCAAAACCACAATGAAAATTGGCTCTCAAGAAAAGTTTAAAACACGATATCAAATCATAACGAGGAAGGAAAAGCGCCACCCTTCCTTTATAGTTCTTTGAACCCCTTCTAAATATATTCCTCTTTTCACCAAATCCACATGATCCTTCTTCCTCATTTAATTTTTTATTTAAACATTAAAAGTGAATTTTAATGTTTAAGTAATTAATAATTTACCTTTTCACTTAATTTCACTTTAGAACATAACATCTCCTAGATAAGTGGCATTACATAGTCCCCTTGACTCCCTTTTCTTTACTGACTATAGCTGACAAGAGTCATCCTCTGTCTCAATCAAGTGGAAGGGGACATCACATTGTCTGAACAAGAGTAAAAAAATGCTAGATGTCAAGAATGATGTAAGAAATAGGAACGTGTCATTGAAACCTCAACTTGATATCGGAAAATACTGATTTAGAACCCTATAAACAAGTTTTTTTACACATGGACACATCATGAAGGGAGGATATATGAAATATATTGAAAAAATGGGCACAAGAAAATGATAAAATCTACATATCTATGTAACACATTATTACATAGTTTTGGCTAGAAATATTAACTCAAAATGAAAACTCCAAAACCAAAACAAGTTGATTTTGGTAAAAAATTCTTGAATCATGTTCCCAAATTGTAAAGTGTTATTACAAAGATAGTATATTTTTTTCAAGGGATAACATTTTAAATGCATGTGTGTTTCTAGGAATGCATGTATGTTTCTAGGAATGTGCATGCATTCTTGATGTGACAGGTGCGAAGCATGTTGAAACTCCAATCAACGAGCAATGTAGGAACATTACCAGGATCCCTCTCTCATTCAATTTCTCCCTATCCCTCTCTCTATCTACCGCTCGTCTCTCTACATATTCATCTTTTGATATCCCCCTCCTTCCCCCTCGATCTCTCCCCTACTCTCCCCCTTATATTTCTTACCTATCTCTCCCCTGCTCTCCCCCTTCTCTCTCTTTCCTCTGCTCTCTCCCCATAAATTTGGATCCCCCACTCTCTCTCTCTCTCTCTCTCTCTCTCTCTCACACACACACACAAACACACTTTATGTCTCCCCCTTTTTTTCTCTCTCTTCCCCTCTCTCCCTCTCTCCCTCTATCTCTTCCCATCTCTCTCTTTATATATCTCTCTCCCCCTCCATCCCTCACCCCCCACTACCACMCTCTCTCTCCTTTCCCCTCTCTCCCTTACCCTCTCTCTCTTTACCTCTCTCTCTATCTATCTATCTAACTCCATGTCTCCTCATGTCCATATCTCTCACTTTATCCCTCTCCCCTCTCTCTCCCTCTCTCCTTATCTCTATCTCTCACTACCACTCTTTGTACCCCTCTCTCTCTATCTCTCTCTTTCTCACTCAATCTCTTCTCCCCACATTTCCCTCTCTCCCTCTCTCCTTGTTTTCCTCTCTCTCTATCCCCTACTCTCCTTTCTCTCCCTCTCTTTACCTCTCTCTCTGTCCCTCTCTCTCTCTCTCTCTACCCCATCCCTCTCTCTCTCTATTTTACTATACACCTCTCTCTTTCTATCACTCTCCCTCTCTCCCCTTCTCTCCATATCACCTCCCTCTATCCCTCTCTGTCTCTATCTCCCCCTCCCTCCATCTCTCCCTCTCTCTATCTCTCTCCTACGTTTACCCCACTATACCCCTCACTCCCTCATTCTCTCCTTCCCAACCTCACTCCCTCTCTCTCACTTACTCCCTCTCTTAGACACACTCTCACTCCATC
>ML777945.1:774512-785276 GCA_009831015.1 Picea engelmannii | reverse complement strand
CCATACCAGATCCTAGATCTTCAGTCTAGGGTGATAAATCCAGTAACTCGGTTTTCTTCTTTCGTATGGGTTTCATTTTCTTTTGTGAAAACATGAAATCTTCAATATGTAAAGAAATGTTGTATGGATCATGGTTCCATAACGTTATGCTTTGTAAAGGAACGAGGTACCATCTGCTTTGAATTGTTGTGTCTTACAGTGAGGGATTTTAAGCATCAACTTTGATATTTGTTGTCAATGAACATAGGAAAATCAGATACTAGGAAGCTTGAATATCCTATAGCATGTAGCCCTATGGGTATAGCCAGGTCCATATACTACTACTGGAATAAAAAAAAAATCATTTTCTGAGTTCAACAAAAGAAAAGAGGTCATCTAGAATAAATCCAGTCACAACAAAAGATTAGATACAGTTGTTGCAAATTAGGTGAAATTAAAAAAAAAAAAAAGAGGATTCATGAGAATTTATACCTTTAAATGAAAGATAAGGGAAGCCAAAAAGTTTCACTAGTGTATCAAAAGCAAGTGTATCAGCGTTTTCCATGATTTGGAAAATAGGAAAGGCACTCACAATGAATATCACAAAATTGACTTTCCTTATTTTACTGAAATTATCAGGTCTGTCACATGCCCTATGCTTCATAAATATCCTTTTAGTGGTGTCATCAGATGACCTTAGAACCATTTCTCCATGTTGTATACCATTAAACATCCAATTTTCCAGGATAGTAAAATCCTCAGCAACATTTTCTAACAAGCCTTTACTAAAAAACAAAAAAATGCAGAATCCTTTCGAAGTCCCAGGAACCATGTATTCCTGGAGAAAGAGGCTCCCACTTTCAGCAGATGACTTGCCTGAAAAGAAAAGGCACCCACTTATCTCAATTTTTAGTCAAATGTTCCCTGTGAAATAGAGACCCTAAATAACAAAAGTTCAATGAATAAGAAGAAAATTTGAATACCGCATAGTACAGGCTAAAGCAAATCCACTGAACCATTTTTTTTTGTTTAAAAAAAAAAATAAAAATAATCAACAACTGAGAGCATGTTACCATTGAAGTGCAAATAAATATTAAAAATGTAATAATATCAGTTCGGATAAAATCGCAACGATATCACCATATGGAAGAAGAAAGCGACTAAAGTAGCATAATTTACAAAAACTTGAGCTCTGTCTAATCTTTCATTTCCACAGCTGAGCACCCGTAGTATATTATTAATGAGAGCGCTTTCCCAGATCCTTTAGGCCCAACTAGTAGAAGTGTTGTAACAGTTGGAATTTCGTAATGATGTCTGTTTATACCAAACAAAATCGCCACATGTCAAATCCCAACACCAAACCAAGCACCAAGCGCACGAGCCCACAAGGGGCATTTCTTTTGCACTACATGTCTCAATAAGCCAAGCCCTAGGTCTGTATCTTAAGAGCCTTTCCTTTTCATCTTGAATTCTTTCATAACGCATATTTTTTTCATGGAATTCTTCTGAGTGATCTTCCGACGCATCTCTTCTCTCTGGTGCTCCTCTCTTGAATGACCTTCTAATCCATGGAGAAATGGTAGTTGGTTTAAAGTGATGTATTCCAATGCAGATGTATCGTACCACTATGGTTGTAATGCAAGGGATGAAACGTGCACTTAACATTACATTTATATCACCCAAACCATGAGCCATCAAACACATGAGAATCCATGAGAGAAGGCCATGGGCGGAGTGGCTAGAGTAGGGAAAACCCTTACCAGAGTGCATAGAAGGGAGGTGGCCGAATGAGAGGCAAAGGAAGGGTTGGGCATGTAGTGCTAGGGTTAAGAAAGGGAGTTGGGAGGTGTGTAGAGTCTTAGGAGGGGAATGAACTAGTGGGGGGGCACATGGGCCTCATGCAAGGTCCCACGATGCCCAAGGATAATTGATTTTTCTTTATTTTATTTTTTTATTATTATTATTTTATTTAAATTTCTTTTTAATTTTTTTTAAATTTTTTTTTTCTATTTTATTTACTTACTAGGTTATTAGTTACGTTTAGTTCAATTATATATATATATAAAATCTTAATATATAATAATAATAATAAAAAGATAATTTTTTTTTATTAATTAATGTAAAAACAATAATAAGAGTTATTAATAGTTAATGGAGGATTAGTATAGTTAATGGGAATTAATAATGAATGGAAGGAATATATATATATATATATATTGGGAAGGATGGGTTTTGAACCCACGACCACTCACCATAGTCCAAGCCTTGGAAAACAACCAAACACCAACGTGCCACACATGAGTCTTTACAAATAAATATATATACATAAATACATTAATAGTCATAAAATATTATCCCAAAGTATAATCTCCAATTATCCATGTTAAGCAAACATTGAGTTCCATGCCCTCAACCACCGAGCCAAGTGCCAAGTCCCTCCATTCCATTCCACTAGTCAAAGTCAAGCACCAAGCTTCAATGCATAGCCCTAAGCTCACTACATCATACGACCACAAGTCCAGAAACAATACATAACCACAACGCACAAGCGCTAAGATCCAATGCCCGAATGCCACTCTACAATCCTCAAGAATCGCACCTGCGAGCACCGAGTCACAAAATTCAACGCATATGTACAAGGCGCCAAGGAAATCCCACGAGTCAAGCATCGAAGGATATCCTTAGACTCATTTAATCAAAATTAGGTTAGAATTCAAATTAATTAGTTGCAAACACAAAGTATAAGGACTTAGAACAAGATAAGCGGGAGGGGGCTTCATGCGCACTAGGGAGGTAAGTTAGAGAAATTGGCGAGTATGGTGCAAAGCTAGCATAGCTACCAGGTGAGGGAATCAATAGTTTTCTTAGGTAGTGACACCAAGTTTAGATGCTTAACCCTAACCTAGCCACTTCCCCTAAAGAGAGTAACGTCTATTTACAGACAAGTAAAAAAAAACTTACGCCTAACTCTGTTTTCTAGTTTAAGTTGCGCAAATGTGAAACACCCTTGAACTCACCCTGACAACTTTGGTTGATGTAGGTTAAAGCATACAGGATGGTTAGGACTCAAGGAAATCGAGCTAGAGGGGCATCGTCGCAGGGACCGCCAGCTCCACCACCACCATTGCCTGAACTAGCTCTCATACTGCACTCTTTGGAGGCCATAAATGAGACTTTAAAGGGGCATCAACCAACAAGGATTGAAGTGGAACCCCCACCATATGGAATGGGTAATCCAAAAGCATCGAGGGATTCAGGGAGAGGACCTCCACCCGAAGACATCACTAGAGAACTACAGAAGATCAAACTTCCAGAGTTTGCTGGCGGTCATGCCAGTGAACGTGTCGAGGCATGGTTGGAAGGCATGACGAGGTGTTTTTCCTTAAGCGACTATGCATCCACCTCAAAGGTGAAGATAATGATTTTTCAGTTGAGAGACAGTGCCTTGAACTGGTGGGCAACCTGTAAAGGCAACTACATATTACCCCGGACACGATATCTTCAGAACTTTTCAAGGAGAGGTTTCGAAGGAAATATCTGCCATCTTACTATGAGGAATAACAGGTAGGAGCATTTCATGCTCTAGTACAAGGAAACATGACCGTAGAAGAATATGAGATCAGGTTTATGGAATTGGTCAAATATGTTTCATATATGGATAATGACCAACGACAGGTAGAACGCTTTGTCTATGGGTTGAATCCTAAGATAAGGGATATGGTGTGGATGTGGAAACCATCTTCAGTAGCGAAAGCTGTGGAAAATGCATGTTATACGAAGGAACACATGAACTTAACTGGAGGTACGAGACCGACCTTTCCGCATCATCTTGGATTCGTAGGGAAGGCCTCTAGGACATTTCCTAGGGGAGGGGGCTCAAGGCCACCTCCATATGGTAATAGCGTCAAACCAAGGACAGTAGCCACAGGGATTTCAATGGTAGAGAGTGAAGCATCTCCTTCATCACCAACGACGTAGGCAGGTCCACGGCCATCTCAGGGAGCATCTAGTAGGGGTAGGGGTTCCAGGGGAAGGAACTCATTTCAGAGACAATCATAGAAAAATGCGCAGGTTCAATCCCATGTTACATGTTGGGGATGTGGAGGACCCCATTACCAGCGTGACTGCCCAGAGTTGCAATTAGGATTTGTGCATAGAGAAGGAAAGGCCCTGATGGGAAGAGCAAGTAGCAACCACCAGATTTATGCAGCGGTTAATAATCACCAGGCCAAACATCAATCCACGGTGGTGGAATCATCAGGTATGCTAAATCATATCAATGTTAAGATTTTATTTGATTCTGGTGCGACAGATAGTTTCATTTCACCATCTGCATTAGAAAAGAGTGGGTTGACAGCCTATGAGCACGATGACTTTAAACAAGTCAAGATGGCTTCGAGGGAAAAACAAGTGGTAGGACCTAGCGTTGATAATTGTATAGTAGACCTGGGAGTGTGTACTACCAGGTTGAAGGTATACGTCACTACTCTCGGGGCGTATGACCTAATCATTGGAATGGATTGGTTAGAAGCTCATCAAGCTTGGGTAGATTGTTTCGCAAAAAGGGTTCTTTGTGTCGACGATGAAGGAAGACCAGTAGAGATCCAGGGTGTACGGATAAAGGTGTCATTACGCTTTATCTCAACTATGAAGGTTAAGCGATGCTTGAGGCAAGGGTGTCAACTATATGTAGTGGAAGAAATGAATGAAAGGAAGGGACCCTCATTGGATTAGTACCCGGTATTGTCGGAATTTAAGGATGTTTTCCCGAACGAGTTAACAGGGTTACCTCCTGAGAGGGAGCTTGATTTTACTATTGAGCTAAAACCTGGTGCAGAACCAATTTCCAAGACTCCGTATCGGATGACAGCGCTGAAACTTTGTGATTTGCAAATGCAATTGAAAGAGTTACCAGACTTAGGGCTAATAAGGCCAAGTGTCTCACCTTGGGGTGCACTAGTAATTTTTTTAAAGAAGAAGGATGGTTCCTTACGATTGTGTATAGACTATAGGGACTTGAACCGTGCTACAGTGAAAAATAGGTACCCAATTCCACGGACAGATGACCTCTTCGATCAGATGAAAGGAACAACGGTATTCTCAAAAATCGATTTGTGATCAGGGTATCACCAGTTAAGGATTAAGGAAGGCGATATTCCTAAAAATGCCTTTCGAACTCGGTTTGGACATTATGATTTCATCATAGTACCTTTCGGATTGACCAATGCGCCAGAAGTATTCATGAGCCTCATGAACGACGTATTCCGGAAGTACTTAGACTATTTTGTACAAGTCTTTCTAGATGATATCCTCATTTATTCCAGGAATGAAAGAGAATACGAGGAATACTTCTGAGTAGTGTTGTCCTGCCTTAGAGAGAACAAATTGTATGGGAAGTTGTCAAAGTGATCCTTCTTCTAGAAAGAGATCCACTATTTAGGTCATATAATTTCCGGTGAAGGAATCTTTGTGGACGGAGAAAAGGTAAAGGCCATTATGGAGTGGCCAATGCCGAAAAATGCCCATGAGGTGAGAAGCTTCATGGGGCTAGCAGGTTATTATCAGATATTTGTGGAAAGATTATCAAAAATAGCGAAACCCATCACCACTTTGCAGTGCAAGGAGGTCAGGTATGAATGGACAGAAAAATGTGATAGTGCATTCATTGAGCTTAAGAGGTTACTAACTAGTGTGCCAATTCTATGAGTGTCGGATATGGAAAAGGCCTTCACAGTCTGCACAGATACCTCGAAGCAACGATTGGGGGCCGTGCTAATGCAGGATGGAGGAGTGATAGCTTATGTGTCAAGGAAGTTGAAGAAACACGAAGATCTTTATGCTACTCATGATTTAGAGTTGGCAGTTGTAATGCTAGCTATGAAACTTTGCAGGCACTATCTTGTGGGGCGAAACTTTGAGCTCAAAACAAACCATCAAAGTTTAAAACATCTCTTCACTCAAAGCGATCTGAATGTCAGGCAAAGGCGATGGAGTGATTTTATGAGTGAGTACGATTTTGGTATTTCGTACATTCAGGGGAAGGAAAATGTGGTCGCAGATGCCTTGAGTAGGAGGCCACATGTCTTCTCATTGGTACCCTTAAAGGTCAATCTAAGGGAACGTGTGTTGACGCAACTCCAAGGAGACAGTTGGTATTTAAAGGTTACTTCCAACCTCTAGAGTGGGAGGCAGTTAGATATAAAGTATGAAGGATATAGTCTAGAAGCAGACAGACTATTGAGATACCGGGGAAGGATGTACATCCCTAAAGATGAGGATATTCGAAGCATCATACTGAAGGAAGCCCATAGAGCACTTTATTGTGCGCATCCGAGTGTGAAGAAGATGTACGCAGACATGAGGAAGCTCTTCTTCTAGGTAGGCATGGAGCGCAATGTAGTCCATTTCATCGCCAAATGCCTAGAGTGTCAATAAGTGAAAGCCAACCACCATCACCCGGTAGGCCTCCTACAACCACATAATGTTCCTATGTCCAAGTGGGAAATCAACTCTATGGATTTTGTTGTGGGGTTTTCGCTCACATCTCATAGACACAATGCCATTCTTGTGATAGTTGATAAGTTAACCAAGAATGCTCATTTTATTCTGGTTAGAGACACTTACGATGTCACTGATGTGGCACGTGTGTTTGTAAGTGAGGTTATCTGTTTGCACGGGATACCTAAGAAGATCATTTCAGATAGGGACTCCAGATTCACTTCTAGGTTTTGGACAAGTTTGCAGTCAATGTTGGGGACTCAGTTGAACTTAATCACAACTTATCATCCTAAAACAGAGGGGCAAACTAAGAGAGTAAATCAAGTCATGGAAGACATGCTTAGGATGTATGTCATGGATAATCAAACCCATTAGGAGAAGTACCTACCTTTGGTAGAGTTTTCCTACAATAACAATTTTCATAGCTCCATCGGAATGCCACCCTATGAAGCTCTGTATGGAAGGGCATGCAAAATGTCGTTGAGTTGGGATAGATTAGAAGACCAAGTAACAGTTGGGCCAGAATTGATTCAAGAGATGGAGGAACAGATGATTCAAATTAGGCAGAGACTAAAGGAAGCACACTATAGGCAAAAAAGTTATGCGGATGCACACAGGACCGACCAAAGTTATGAAGTGGGAGACCAGGTTTTCATTCATATCAGGCCTAACAAGAGTACCATATGGTTCGGGAAGGGGACAAATTTGTCACCTCGATTTATAGGACCGTTTAGAATCCAAGAGAAAATTGAACCCACTACTTATTGTCTCGTACTACCACCCCACCTGCATAAAACTCATAATGTTTTTCATGTATCTGTTTTACGTCATTATGTTGTTGACAAATCAGATAAGCTAAATTGGAAGGAATTGCAGGTATCAGACGTGGGAACTCTCACGGTATAACCGTTACACATATTGGACCATAGAGTTCGACATCTCAGGAAATGTCTGGTAGACCAAGTAAAGGTCCAATGGGACAAGTATAGTCCATGATCTGCTACTTGGGAAGACGCCGAGACACTACGATGAGACTATCCCTCACTTTTTTGACCACCTCGAGAATATGTTTCTCGAAGGTGGGGTGTATGTAACACTACCTTTTGACTTAGACAACCAGGATTACCTCAGGCCTACACACTTTTATTTTCTATTCACAAGTGAAACTATTAAATGATACACTTGAACTTTTAGACGTATAAATTTTATGAATGTTTAAATATATTTGGATAATGATGGATATGATGTGATATATTGTGAGAATGTAAATTTTATGAATGTTTAAATGTTATTGATGATGATGGATATGATGCGATCTACTATGTGAATGTAAATTCTATGAATGTCTAATTGTTATTGATGATGATGGATATGACGTGACATATTGTGTGAATGAGAATCCGATGAAGATTTAAATGCTATTTKAATGATGTTGGATATGATGCAATCTGTTATGTAAATGATAATTTTATGAATGGGTGTTGTTAATTGAATTATGGGATATTATGAGATCTATTTCTAACTTGAAAACCTTGATGTTAAAGTTGTTGGTATGCGGATATCGAATTGAAATTATGATTGTATGCAATTACATGATGACAATGCATAGAAATGTATGAGTTTGTGTTACAGACTAATCTTCAGGTTATGGGCTATGAAATAGCCAAGGGATAATGATGATGAAGGTGGATGTCATGATCACTAGCCGAGAAACATTATGGTATGAATCTGTGTATGTGAAATTATATTGGTTTGGATACATTGCTATGATATGTGGACCAGTGCAAGATTTCATGTGGTGAGACTGCCCAAAACTAAATAGATGATGACAAAAATCCCAGCAACACGGTGCCACTGTAAATTCCATTGTAGTGTGTGGACCCTAGTATGATTAGGAGGGGTGGAGGCATTTCCCACCGTGTATCCTCCGAAACCTGAAGTCATGGGAGGACGGTGTTAGCTCACACTCCCCTAGACGTGTGATGATGACTGTCAGTTGCCTATTGGGGAAGCTTGGTCAAGATAGTGACACTTCCTCTTATGGGTTCTATTTGGAGTTAGGTCAATATAGTTGGCGCTCCAAGATAGTCTAACAGAGGAAGGATAGGAATGGAAGATGGAAGTAAGTTAGGGAGGAAGAATGAGTAGAAATAGTTGAGAGTGTATGGAGATTTGTCTTATGTTGGAACTTATTGTTTCCCTTCTGAAAAGAAAATGAATATATATATGAATATTCATAATTATGTAACTAAATTACAATTGTCTAAATAACGTTGTTGAGCTAGATACTTGAAACTAAAGGATTTCACAAACATTTGATTGGTTTATTGTCTTTTATAAAATGAATAGTCTTCTTGAATGGATTGGATGCATGAGGAAATTACTATAGAGATGATAGTTATTGATATTAGTACATGAACGAGACTTGTATGTACTAGCTACACATGCATTTCTTGTGCATGTACACTAGTATGATTGAGTTTCTTGGCTTACTTAATAATAATGACAGTTATTTGTTATGAATGTGTGGACCATGTTTCTTTTCCCTTGTATCATAGAATACTTTAACATCATGAMAAAGTTTCATGAAGGGTGGGTGTATATAACAACCCAAGTTAAATGATTTCTTAAGGTTTATCGGGTATAATTAATTAAATAATTAACTGTCCTAATATATTCTAGTTAAACAATGATTATTTATTAATAATATTAATTAACTAATTAATTAATTATTAATTGTTTATATCTGTTGATTAATTATTTAACTCATTAAAGGTTTGGGTAATGAATTAAGAGCTTAATAATTTTTATTTATTTATTATAAAACTTTACGTATGCAAGGGGATGAAGCATTGAGTGGAGGGATAAGGTGGGTGGCATTAAATGAGGGTAGGAGTTAGTGAATGGAGGAGGATATGACTGGGTAGAGGCCTTCGGGAGGTGATTATGAAATTTTGGGAGAGGAGCATTATTGCAGGGGAAGGAATGTATTTTCTGTGGATATTTTTATGGTTTTGGAGTTTGGGTGGATTGTTACAGGGGTGCACCAGGTTGCTAGGAGTTTTGGGCTTGGGGGCCAGGAATCCTCACGGAATCCTGGAGCTAGGGAGCCAGATAGGCTCTGTTCCTAGCTAGCAGGGAGAAAGATTCAGTTTTGGGCAGAGTTTTGGGCAGAGCAGCAGAGAGGACAACCAGAAAGCGAGAATTTAGCATCAAACAGAGGTATTTTTATTTATTTATTCTCATGAATATGTGGTGTTATGTGGTTGTTACGTAAGATTATTTACATGTTAATAAATCTAATTTATGTTGAATAATATATGATTATAGGTTATGGTTAAATTGTATAGGATATAATATGTTTTTATTCAATATTTTAGCTTGTATTTTATAAGGCTCTATGGGAACAGAGGCCTTACACCATGGTGGTCAAGAGAATATTTCAACCTCTGGGAGGAATTCATACAAACTCTCATTGAGGTGGTCTCTCTCTCTCTCTCTCTCTCTCTCTCTCTCTCTCTCTAATGACACCTGTATATCAGCTGATGTGAAATCTACTTGGTACCATGGTTATCAATACAATAGGTAAACTTGCAAGAGACACAACTTAGTCATACAAAAAATTATTAACACTCGTCTGTTGAAAATCTCTAGACGTGTAGAAGAAAGCTAAGAGGCTTGGGACTATGTTTACAATGTTTCCAACAACCTCAAAATTACCATTTAGTGTCCCAAAATGGTTTTAGAAGTTTGAAGACCCAAATCATCTAAACAAATCATTTCCTAAAATTGTCTTTAAAACTCTTAGATCCATTTTTTACACTTAAAGAATACCAAAATAGATGAAAAACTATATGTGATGCATTTAACATGAATGTTTATGAATGACCAATATAAACCATTATTTTTGTTAATTTTTTAATTTTTTAAATTAGCATGTGTGTCATCACTATTCAATACATCATTTAAGTCTTCTAAAGTCATACAATTATCTCTTAATACAATAAATTCAACATAATAAATTCACATGCATTTTATCAATTCACTATTAAGTAATGCTTAGGTTGAAAAATAAATTATATAATTAACATTACATTTAATATAAATAATACTAAATTGAAACCTAATTTATAATTATTTTAAAATATCATTAATGAGAAGTCTAAACTTTTTATGTTTTAGAAATTTCATTATTACGTCGATAGGCGTCCCCCCTATTGGAATTGATGAATTAATCAACCTTTTAATTACAAATTCTAATCTTAGGGTTAAGAATCAAAGATGCTA
>ML777945.1:737542-757015 GCA_009831015.1 Picea engelmannii | reverse complement strand
CTGTTGGTTTATGTGGATGGTTGATTTGTATAAAATGTTTTGGGAGTCCGCGGGGTTCGACCCCAGGACCTCCCCCTCTATGCAAAGACTTAACAATACTCCGCTAGCCAATGGGGCCGACCCTTATTACTTGTTTCGTATGTCAACACATAAACATTTATATGTGTGGGTTGTATTATGTTGAAAAGGGGGCGGGTCGGGGCCCAGCCCCGACCCATCGTTTATTATATATGAACATAGCATAACTTTTGGCGTGTTTGCATTGCAATTTATTGCAATGTTTTATATAACATATATAACATTGTTATATGGCCATGTATTAAAAACGCGCGGGGTTTGATTTATGTTATGTAATGTTTATGCATTGTATTGAATGCACGCGCGGTTGGTTATTTGCGCGGGGTTTTGAACCCCCGACTTGTGTTATGAGTTGGCGTGCGCGGTTACTTCCGTTTGCACAGTTTTGAAACGGACCAACTCCTTTTATGCCGAGCCTTTGGTCCCGTGGCCATGTGACCCAGTGCCGAGGCGGTTGGGGGCTCGAGGCGCCCTAACCGTTCTACGGTTTGGACCGATGCGCGGTTGCATACGGGTCTTGATTTTTCCGCTTAAATGAGCGTGTGTGCCAGGTTTGGAGAACAAGGGTGCAGATTGTAGAACCAGAGACAGCAAGTTGGAGAAGGAGACTTCAAGGAAGCATATCTTTCTCATTTTTCGACCGTTTCAGGTGCCGAAAGAGCCCAGACAGGGGTTTTGGGACACTGCAGAGCCATTGAAGCAGTCATTTTGTTGATTTGAGCACTGTAAGACATGTTTTTAAGCACTTTTAGCAATTTAATATAAGAGATCCATTTGGAGGCTGGACCAGGAGATGTAGCCCGGAGTGGGGTGAACTCATTTATCAAGTTGCTTTGTTTATGTCTGATGTTCAATGATTTATGATGCTTTCTATGTTTATTTCTACATAAGTAATCCTTTATTATGTGTTGCAAATTGATCCAGTTGCTTTAAACACATAACATTTCACTTGCAATTAATTTAATCAAGTTTATCAAGTCTTCTTCATTTTTAGATCACTTTCCTTGCCATACCTAGACCTATACATATACCTATACCTTTCCTGTCCTTTCCTTGCCTTTCCATGTCTACAATTTCCTAGACTTGCCATGCCTTTCCTTTCCATGAAGTTACTTGCCTTACATTTCCATGTCATCCCTTTCCTTTCCATGGATTTCATTTCGTTTCCATGCCTTGTATTTCCTTCTTATTCCTTGATTTACTTTCCTTGTCCTACATTTCCTTGTGTTGCATTGTCTTTCCATTCTTTGTATGTATGCGCCTTCCATTTCCTTGACTTTCCATGCCATGCCATGTCTTTCATTTACTTTCCTTTCCTTGCCTTACCTAGACCTGGACCTAGACCTTTCTTTTCTATGTTTTCCCTTTCTTTTACTTTCCTTTCCATGTCTACCATTGTCTTTCCTTTCCTTGCCTTGCCTTGCCATGCATCACATAGACTTTCCTTGCATTGCATTTCCTTTCCTTACCTTTCCTTTCCTTTCCATGCCTTGTATTTCCTTCCCTTTCCTTTCCTTTCCTTCCATTTCCTTTCCATCCCTTGCATTGTTTTTCCTTAACTTGCATTGGCTTGCCTTGCCTTTCCTTGTCTTTCCTTTCCATGTCTTCCATTTCCTTTCTTTTCCTTGTCTAGGCATAGGTATAGATATATGTCATGGTATAGGTCATTTTCATGTTGTAGTTCTAGGTCTAAGTCATGTTCATGGTGTAGTTATAGGTCTAGGTCATGGTTTAGGTCTAGGTCTAGGTCTAGGTCTAATCCTAGGAAAGGTCTAGGTCTAGGTATAGGTTTAGGTCTAGGTCTAGGTTTAGGTATAGGTATAGGTCATGGTT
The DNA here is from genome assembly GCA_009831015.1 of Picea engelmannii. Taxonomy (NCBI): domain Eukaryota; kingdom Viridiplantae; phylum Streptophyta; class Pinopsida; order Pinales; family Pinaceae; genus Picea; species Picea engelmannii. Next base: position 755,104 of record ML777945.1, on the reverse strand, counting down.
TATCTCTAGGTCATGGTCTAGACCTAAGTCTACACTGTGACCTAGACCATGACTTGTACCATGATCTAGACCATGACCATGACCTAGACCATGACCATGACCTAGACCTAGTCCTTGCCTTGCCATGTATACCCTTTCTTTGCCTTGCCTTGAGTTGACTTTCTCTGTTTATCCTTTCATTTCCTTTCCTTTCCTTGACCTGTACCATGACCTAAACCTATACCTAGACCTGGACCATGAACTTGACCTAGTCCCAAACATAGACTTATACGTAGACCTTACCTTGCTATGCCTTACATTTACATTTCTATCCTTGAATTTCCTTGCATTTCCTTTCCTTGAATTTCCTTGCCATGCCTTGCCTTTTCTTTCTTTCACTTTCCTTTCCATGTCTATCCTTTCCTTGCCTTTCCTTTCCTTTCTATTTCCCAATCAAAACTAGTTCCTTATCATTGAATCTTGAGGAGGCCATGGGGTTTTTTGGTATAAATTTAAATAAAATTGAAAATAATCATGGACATCAATCCAACAATATTCATATAATACATGAAGGCCATAATAACATTTAGTCATCGAGAAAAGAAAAATGATGTTACATGGAAAAAAATGACTAGCCATAATAACAAGTAGTCATCAACAAAAGGAAATATGTCACATATGGAAAAGGTAGAGATAATACAAATGTTGAAACCATGTAAGAAGTTTTACAAGTTATTCACATGTAAAATATTTCCTTAAGTCGATTTATATTCACTTATGATTTGGAAAATATGTGTTGATGCTAGAATTTTCATATTATGCAAGAAACAAGGTTTCTTGCATGGGAATAAAAATCAAACCTCCAACTATCCACATAGCAACATTTTCCAATTTACTCAGTTAACCTCCACACTACTTGGTAACTTCTTTGTTACAATATAGTTCTTTGTTGGTGTTTGTTTGTTGGGATTATTGTCATGAAAGAAATATAGTGGGATGGAGGGGGGGATAGAGAGGGACAATGAAGGATATATAGAGAGTGTGTGACAGTGTGAAAGGGAGATAGAGGAAGACAACAATATTTTGTGGGAGTGAGGGAAAGGGAGACAAAGAGGGGGGTGTATAGAGAGAGTGAGAGGAAGGGGGGTAGATAGATTAAAAGAGAGAAAGAGGGGGAGAGTGGGGGAGAGAGATAGGGAGGGGATACATTGAGTGGGAGAGGGAGTGTTATATGCAAGAGAGAGAAGTAGGGGAGAGGGGAGAGAGAGAGAGAGAGAGTTGATAGAGTGAGAGATGTGGGAGATAGATGGTATATGTAGGAGAAAGAGAGAGAAGAGATATTGGGAGGGAGGGGGAGAGAGAGAGAGGGATGAGGTGGGTAAAGAGAGAGTGTTTAAGAGTGTGAGAAGGGGAGAGAGAAATATAGAGAGGGGGGGTAGAGAGACAATGTTTGAGAGTGTGAGAGGGTGGGAAGGGGAGACTAAGAGGGGGGGTAGAGAGAGGTAAATAGAATAAGTAGGGAAGAGTGGAGGGTAGAGAGGGAGGTGGAGACAATGTGAGGGGGAGAGAGTGGTATATGTCGGTGTGAGAGAGAGGAGAGATTGTGGGAGGGAGGAAGGGGATATATAGAGAGAGTTTGTGAGAGTGTGAGAGGGGGAAATATGAATACAAAGAGAGTGTGTGTTATGGAAACATTCCCCTGCAGAACGGTGAAGTTTCCCTTATGTTGAGACCTAAGTCTTCACCCATGTCCCTCCCGCCTCATTTCTCCTATAACTTCTTGAAAATATTTCCCCTTGTAGTTGGTTGATACATTTTCCCTGTCTAAATGACTTGGTTTGTATCATTTTCATTCTTCATTGAGTCTTTGCGCATTTTGTTTATGTTTTCTTGACGGATAATTGCATGTCGTGATTTGGTTTGAAATACTTGTCATCATGTTTTCCATTGATTGAGCATGAAACAAGTCCACCAAGCCTTTATGTGCACATGAAACGCTCGTGAATAGAATGCAACAATTCAAAGCAATCATTTTTCGGGAATGGATTGTGAAACCAAAAAGGTTATCTTTTCAACATTGGAGATCCAACATGTAGATCACATCAATGGTTCTCATCCAATCAGGTTTATAGAAAGTTGGGTGTCTAGAAAGGTGCAAAGTTTAAATCGCAGATTCACACAAACTGCACTTCTTGACTTCGGCCGAAACGTTCAATCCAATCCTTGTCAAAAAATCCTAAATGTTGAATTGTCGTATCGCTCTGGTGATCAGCCATCTGGAAGATATCCACACTTAGCAGTAAAAAACTATCAAGTGTCGAAACGCCACCACGTGGAATCCATCAGTCCCCGACACATGGAACTCATTTCAGGTCATTTGGGTTACATCATTCATTCATTTCCCGGTGAGACGTGTCACTCTCTTTATGAAGACACATCAGTGATAGCGACGTCATGTGGACACGTCATATCAGGTAGATCATCCATCCAAAAACCCATGCAGATCAACGTCTCTCGTACAATTGGGACTCCATAAATTGCGCGAGGTTTAATCACAAGAGGTACGCATAATCCACTCTGTGATTTCGACTTTGAAACGTTCAAGCCCATCTTTGTCAAAAAATCGCGAACGTCGAACCATCGCATCGCTTTGGCGATCAACCATCTGGGAGGTCTCCACACTTAGCACTAAAAAACTCTCGAATTACAAAGCATTGTAGCCACATGGAATTAATTTATCACTGACATGTGGCATTCATTAGTGGAGACATGTGTCACTCATTTAAAACACCTTTGGTTATGTAATCTTCCCATTTCAGGGTCACACATGTCACTCTCCTAATGCAGACATGTCAGCAACAATGATGTCATAGATGCGTAAGATCCAAAGAGTCGAAGTGTCGATCAACGATAGTGACATTGTGGACACATAAAATCCAAAGATACGAAGTGTTGATAAACAACATGACATCATGGACACGTCAGATCCGAAGAGCTGAAGTGTCGATCAATGACAGTGACGTCATGGATGCACCAGATCCAAAGAGTCAAAGTGTTGATCAACAAAAGTGACGTCATGGATTCATTAGATCCGAAGAGATGAAGTGACGATCAACTAAAATGATGTCATGGATATGTCATATCTGAAGAGCTGAAGTGTTGAATTCCCAAAGTTCCACGTCACTCCGCTAGTCAAGTCCTCAGGGAGTTATACATACTATGCGTTTGAAATACCCCAAACCCTGAAGAGCCGGAGACACGTAGTGCTCATCTATGTTGACATGTAGCATTCATTCATGGTGACACATGGCATCCATCGATCATCAACATGTGGCACTCGTTTCGATCATTTTCAGCACACCACTTGCCCCATTCTAGGTCATACGTGTCACCCTTCATTTCATGACACATCATCAGCCGTGATGACATAGACACCACATCAGATTCGAGATATTTTCCTCCATGATATTTCTATGTAGAGAAGGTGCAGTTTCCCAAAGTCTCGAATGTCTAACTCTCAAAGTGTTTAATGATTAAAGTGTCAATCTCGAGTTAATTAAGATAAACATGGTTAATGACTCTGATATTTTAACACTCTCGGGGAGTGCAAATCAAAGAAAATGAATATTTTCGAAGTGTCGAAGCCCCAAACAGTCGAAGTGGGTCCTCACTGCAATGTCACTCCGCAACATTGTCACTCCGGGAGGTATCCAGACTTTGTACCCAGAAACTCCCGAACCCCAAAGAGCCAGAGTCTTGAATTCCTAAAATGATAAAGGTTAAAGGTAATCTCAAGTTAATAAGTGATTAGTGTTGGTTAATGTCCCTGAGAGTTATGTCGTCTGGAGGATATGTATACTTTGTTCTCTGAAACCTCTGAATGTCGAATTTCCAAAGTGGCTCACCCACATTTATTGCACATTATAAATGTTTAAAAGGGGGAGCCAAACTAAGAATGGGGAAACTACACTTCTAGAATCCAAAAAGGCTCCATATGACTTGCTTCTTTCTTCCATGAGATAAGTGGGGGAAAAAAACACTGCCCACAAATTCAATTTTCTCTAGTGGCCTCCAACAGTGTGCATGCATGCCCATGATCAATATAGAAACAGGTTTTTTCATTCCTAGTGTGTCTTTATTAGATCTCAGTTCCCTCCAGCGCACACATCAGTCTAACTTTATTGTAAATATAATTTTTTAATTGTTTAGCTCAAAACCCTTTTAGATTAAGGAATAATAAGTGGTCTTTCACGTATGATAAGAACCAATATTTTTTATTAATTAAAGTGTGAAGTATACATTACTATACTCCAGCAGTTTCTAGTTAAGTTAATAAGTTGTTTACAACCGGTAGTGTAGAGTTAAGTCTTAGTCTGAGATGGACGAGAGCCTCTGCAACTTTGATAAATATGCAGTTTTTGTATGTGTTGAGGGTTTGGTTTTTGTGGAAAAAGATCAATACAACAACTGGTTGGACTAGTTTTGTGCGTGAATTAAAACTCTCTACCTGGTGAATATCCTACTGATGACAGTGTGCTTTTGTCCAAATTCATATGTGTTTCTCTTATTTTGAATACATTTTTGATTTGTGTGAAGTACCTCTCTTTTCCTTCAGCTATTGTATAACTTATCTTTATTAATATGAAACCTATGATAACAGTTATGCTTTGTTGAAGATTTGTTTTTTTTGTAACATGTGGGAACAACTATGTGTTTGGTACATGTTTAATGCTTGAAATGACATTTTAAGACTTAAACTTCTAGCATCATATTGTTCATTGAATGGTTTGTTTCTTTTCTTTGTTTCTTACATTTACTCTCTCACTTGTCTCTCCTTAGTGTGCCACCAGCCAAGGAAGACCCTTGTACATGTCATTTGGCCAACCCAACCATGCTCATATCTTGGTAAACCAACCCTCTAACTAACCCATAAATAAAAAAACCAACCATTCATAATTTGAGGTGGTCGAGCTCTAATGTTTAGTATTCGGGTGCAAACTTTAGGACGAACATCTTTTGGTGTCATTAACAGGGATCAAGGTAAAGAAATATATTTCCCTGGGAGAATGAAAATGATCATATCTGATCTTTGATGGTGAAAAAAGACCATAAACCTTCATACTGTAGATCATTCACCTGGTGACTCCATGGTTAAAGAATCCAATGGCGATTCCACATTTATAAGAAGTCATTTTTTCATATGGAATCCATCTTGGATCAGAGGTTTGCTCCTTTTAATTTCTCTTATGTTCATGGTTTTCCAAATACTGTTCCTACTATAGATGAATGGGGTGATTACTTTCCCATATTTAGAGACGATAAAGATGATAACCCTGCAGATCATTTTATTGAATTCCATGAGGTCATACATCAATTGGGTATACATCATGAAGATGTATTAATGAATATCTTCACATGCTCATTAGAGGGAGATGCTCATGAATGGTATCCATCGTTACCTCTTTCTATCATTTCTTCACTAAAAGAGTTCCATGCATCATTTAACGATCATTGTAAAAGGTTTTTTCCAGTTGACTTAGTTTTTGAAAATTGTTGTTAGGAGTTTGATTTATATATGAAGAAGTCTATAGTTGTTTCCTATAGTAGTATGAATGAGAAGGAATTTAATGTTCATTAAGTGGGAGAAGAGTCATCCCCTTGTGAAATCTTCTCTAGTTTTTTTGTTCAAGAGGAAATTTTAATTGATTGTTCTGATGAAAAAAGGGTTTCTTAAGATTTTGTAGAAACGTTTGACATTATATCAGATATTTCTGATAGTGTTTGTCATCCAGATGGATCTCGGTGGCCATCCACCTTTTTGACCCTGTGGTTTTGATAAACAATGATATTCACCCTTTTGATGGGAAATGGAATGTAATGTCATCTTTATTTGTTAATTACAGACATCATGTAATCATTTCGTAGTGGTTTTATGTACATGCCTACAACATAGCGTAAATGCATTGGATCCCATTAGAGGTCCACAGTTAAGTGCGCTCAGGATAGAGTAGTACTGGGATGGGTGATTGCCTGGGAAGTTCTAGTATTTTACATGCCTATGGCATTTTATAAACTTAGTACAATTTATCCCACATGCATCATGGGAATTGTTCTGCTCTTACTCTCTCATATATAATTCAGGTGAAGGAGGCCCTTTAAGCATGCAATGGATTGTGATATAAAACTTCTTGTGAATGAAGCATAACCAACATCTCTTTCTTTTTAGAGATAAGCTACCCCATTTTTCTAGTTTTTGTTCTACAATGTTTTTCTATCTTATTCAGTAATAGAAGTTGGGTTTCACTATATTTCTGTGTTGTCTTCTATCTTTTTGTGTATTTCATTGTTATATCTTGGTTATATTTCTTCCTTCATGTCTTTCTCAAAATAATCTGTATCGGTGGTATCAGAGCAGGTCCTCGACGACAACCACTCTCACCAGCCCAAGAAACCTCCCATGGTGGAAGAAAAGAGAGACGATGGAGAAGGAGATCATTTCAATATGTTTCTCGAGGAATCCCTCGTGCGACAAAGGAACAATATGATGGAAAACTGTGCTTAGATCATTCAAAGACTACCGATGGCGATAACCAAGGAATCTTTGACAAGCAACAATTTTTCAAGTGCGACGCCCTTCAAATTACAAGTCAATTTTGATATCCCTTTATTTGAAGGCCATATAGATGCAGATCCTCTAGAAAAATGGTTGAATCTTCTAGAAGGTTATTACTCTGTCCAAAAAAAATTTGATAGTGAAAATATCACCTTCGTGCTCCTTAAATCCCTTCCCCATATTAGAGCTTGGTGGGAAGGTTACTGGGAGAGGTACACTGCAGATGAATCTATATTGTTTGGGAGAGAACCCACTTGGGTGGCCTTTGTATATTTCTTAAAGGAGGAGTTATACCTTGTCAGAAACTATGATGACCAATACATGAGATGGACAACTCCGTGTTAGAAAAGAGACGAGACGGTATCAGAGTACACTAACATCTTTCATACCTTCCATTCAAAGTTGGGTATCAAAGACTCTGAGTGGCACTTAGTCTTGAAGTACGGTAGTGGTCTACAAAAGTACATCCAAATAGATATGGATTTATTATAAATCTCCTCACTGAGAGTTGCTTATCGATATGCATTCAAAATTGAGCATAAATTTAAGTAACAGAGTAAGTGGGAGAAGCATGGATAGAGAAAGGAAGGCCAACCTCAAGAGAGCTAGTCCCATATGCAGGAAAAGAAGGGTAATAGGAAGTATACGAAAGACACCATAAAGTTGTGTGAGTTACACAACATCCCTTGGAACAACAATGATGAATGTCGCTCAATACAATCATTGGTGGTCGACCTCAAAGACATAAAGATGAACCTCAACTTGGACCCTGATTCAGAAAATAATAAAAGGAGATAGATCATTGATGTAGAACCCACTGCTACTATCACAACTACAATAATCCAACCATAAGAGGATCTTGAGGAGGGGGAGCGACTCTTCCATTCACAGATGTGAGTGAAGGGGACCCCACTGCATTTTATTGTTGATAGCGGAATCCAAAATAACATCATCTCAGCAAAGGTTGTCAAGCAATTGGATTTTCCAATAACACCACACCCAAAAAAATACAACATCGGGTGGCTTCTCCAGGGTCAAGATATTCGTGTCAACCAACAGTGTTGTCTGTCCTACTGCATCAATCCATTCAAGGATGAGGTATTGTATGATGTTTCCTCACTGGAATTTTGTGATGTTCTATTAGGCCAGCCATATATGTGGAGGTGTCATGCCATTTATGGGTCTCTACCTTGTAGTGTCATTGTTAATCTAGGGGGTCAGCTATACTAGATACCAGAGGTAGTTCCAACTATTGTGCCACCAAAACAATGCCACAAAGTAATCTCTCATATTACAAATTTTAACCTCTTCACAATCCAATTAGAAGTGAATAGAAGGACACTACAACCACTGGAGCCTCATCCCAAGACCTTTATATCCAACAGAGGCAGATTGACAAGATTGTAGAAGAGCACCAAGATGTTCTTGTTTCACCTACGTGGCTGCCTCCACATTGGCCAGTCAAGAAAGTTTATAACAAAACCCTTCATACTCTTCATGTTCCATATTCATAGAAAGAGTCCATAGAAAGAGTCCTCCCATACTTAGGTAGATCATGCAACTAGATTGGTTGAACGAATCCAACCCCTCCAGAAACAAGTTCATGACAACCTTCAATAAGCTAAGCAAGACAACTTTTTCAGCAAAGCAAGCAACACACCAAGCTTCAGATTTAGCAGAAGTCTCCTTGTCTCCAAAGGGAACTTGACGCAATAGGGACCATTGCTTCCTAAGGGTGGAGGAATTATCCAGATGGATCTCGGTGACCATCCACCTTTTTCATCGAATCACCATTTTGAGCCTATGGTTTTGATAAACCATGATATTCACCCTTTTGATTTGGAATGGAATGTAATGTCATCTTCATTTGTTAATTACATATATCATGTAATGATTTCCTAGTGGTTTTATGTACATTCCTACAACATAGAGTTAATGCACCGGATCCTATTAGAAATCTGCAGTTAAGTGTGCTCAGGATAGAGTAGTACTTGGATGGATGACCACCTAGGAAGTGCTAGTATTTTACATGCCTATGGAATTTTATAAACTTAGTCCAATTTATCCCACATGCATCATGGGAATTGTTCTCCTCTCACTCTCTCATATATAATTGAGGTGAAGGAGGCCCTTTAAGCATGCAATCGAGTGTGATCTAAAGCTTCTTGTGAATGAAGCGTAGCCAACATATTTTTCTTGTTAGGGATAAGCTACCCCATATTTCCAATTTGTGATCTACAATGTCTTTCTATCTTATTCAGTAATAGAAGTTGGGTTTCACTGTATTTCCGTCTTCTCTTCTATATTTTTGTGTATTTCATTGTTATATCTCTGTTATATTTATTCCTTCATGTCGTTCTCAAAAAAATCCAGAACAATTTGTTATGATGAGATTGATGCTCCAAAAGTTGGCATAGATCAGGCTACTATTATGCAGTCAATCTCCCAAGGATCTCATGAAATAGAGGATTTTGAAGTTCAAGTTTCAGGAATTTTTAAAGACCAAACCATCTTTGATAAATCTCTTAATGATGAGGAGAAGAGTTCTACAATGATACAGATGTAACTTCTTAGTAGTGACCCAATCTATGATAGTTGTGAAGCATATGTTTTAAATAACAGTGGAGGAGATGACATTGAAATCCAAAATCAACAACAACTTTATCAACTTAATATACCCATATGTGATAACTATGAATCAGTTCCTCTGAACAAAAGTGAAGGAAATATCTTGGTAGATGAACAAAATGGGATGTTGTTGCCAACATTTGGCTTGACTGGAGGATTTTCATTTTTTTACCATGAAGTGGATATTACATAGTTGAAATCATGCACATTGATCAACAAAATAAAAAGAAAACAACAAACTTACAGTTTTGAGGATCAGATTGAAATAAATATTGATGCTATTTATCAAAAGGGATATGGTTCTCGTGTTTTTTCAAATCCTGTACCAGTCTATATGCAGTCAAATTGGATTAAACAATTTTTTGTCATTTGTTTTGTGAAGGAAGAATTTCAAAACTTTAAGTATGGGCCTCCAGATTTTAATTTGTTGCTATATTTTTCAGTTCCTACTATCATATTCATACTTATAGATGGAGTTCAATTGCACATGGATTCACTGGAAATCTGATTACACATATTACTTTGTTTTCAGTTCAATAGATTATGAGTTTGTTGAATAAGCTTGTCATTCAAGCATTTCTTTTTCAGTCTTTTTATACAGTAGATCAACAATAAGACTCCATAGCCCAACAAAGGCACTGGGGTGTAGCTATAGATTTTAGTTTCAGTTGAATAAAGACAAGATGCATGGATGAGAGACTGTGACAGATATACATGGATGACCAACACAAATAAAGGTAGGAAAAGGAAGGTGGGATAAATTTATTAAGTTCAAATCCACTGATTTGTTTTTCTTAGCACCTCACAGGGAAGTGCTATCACCAATTGGAGCCAATGTTGAGACCTAATTCTGCACCCGTGCCCATCCTGACTCATTTTCCCTATACCTTCTTGAAAATATTTCCCCTTATGACTGGTTGAGTCATTTTCCCTCCCTAAATTACTTGGTTTCTATCGTTTTTGTTTTATTTTGAGTCTTTGCACATTTTGTTCATTTTTTCTTGAAGAATAATTACATGTCGTGATTTGGTTCAAAATACTTTTCATCATGTTTCCATTGATTGAGCATGGAGCAAGTCCACCTAGCCTTTGTGTGCATAGGGACCGCCCACAGACATAAAAAAACAAATAGGGGTTGTCATTTTCGGGCCTGGATTGTGAAAATATTCAGGTTATCTTTTCAACGATGGAGATCCAGTAGGTCGATCAAATGAATAGTTCTTGTCCAATTAGGGGTCTAGAAACACACAAATTTTAAATCGCAGAGTCACAAAAACTGCACTCCTTGAATTTGATGCTGAAACGTTCGATCCCATCCTTATCAAAAACTCACGAATGTTGAATCGACACATTTCTTCGTAAATCATCCATATGGGAGATCTCCACATTTAGCAGTGAAAAGTTCTCGAATGTTGAAACGTCGCCACGTGGAATCCATCGGTCGCTGACATGTGGCACTCATTTCAGGCCATTTGGGTTACATCATTCACTCATTTTCGGGTGACATGTGTCACTCTATTCACATGAAAACATTAGCGGCAGTGACATCATGTCGACACATCAGATGTGGGAGATCATCCATCCAATATCCCATGCAGATCAACGACTCTCTTACATTTAGGATTCCATAATTTAGGCTAGATTTAATCGCAAGAGTTACACAAGCAAATTCATGACTTCAGTGATGAAACATTCGATCCCATCTTTGTCAAAAAATCCCGAATTCAAAATCGCCGCATCGCTTCGACAGTCATCCATCTGGGAGGTCTTCACACTTACCACTAAAAAACTCCTGAATTTTGAAACTCCAGAGCCACGTGGAATTCATCTACCACTGACATGTGGAATTCATAAGTGGAGACACATGGCACTCATTTTAGACACCTTTGGTTATCCCATCTACCCATTTATAGGTGGCACGTGTCACTCTCCTCTTATGGACAAGTCAACAACAGTGACGTCATGGACGCATCATATCTGAAGAGTCGAAGTGTCAATGAATGGAAATGACATCATGGACACATCGGATCTGAAGAGGAAAAGTGTCGATCAACGAAAGTGACATCATGGACACAACATATCCAAAGATCTAAAGTGTCGATCAATGATAATGATGTCATGTATGTGTCAGATCCGAAGAGCCAAAGTTTAGATCAACGACAGTGATGTCATGGATGTGTCAAATCTGAAGAGTCGAAGTGCCAATTAGCAAAAGTGACACCATGTACGCATCATATCTAAATATTTGAAGTGTGGATCACTGAAAGTGGCATCATCGACGCTTCATAGCCGAAGAGCCAAAGTGTCGAAGTCCCGAAGTGCCACGTCACTCCGCTAGTCTTGTTCTACGAGAATTATACATAATTCGTGTTTGAAAGTCTCCAAACCTCAAAGGGTCAGAGACACTTAGAGCTCATCTATCCTGACATGTAGCATTCATCCATGGTGACACGTGGAATCCACCGGTCATCGACACATGGCACTCATTTTGATAATTTTCAACACGCTATTTTCCTCACTCTAGGTGATATGTGTCACCCTTCATTTCATGACACATCATTGGTCATGTCGACACACCTGCCATATCAGATTTGGGAGATTGTCCTACAAGATATTTCTATGCAGAGAAGGAGAAGTCTCTCGAAATCCTGAACATGGAACTCCCGAAGTGTTTAATAATTAAAGTATTAATGTCGAGTAATTAAGATAAACATGGTTAACGACTTCGATAGTTTAGTTGTCTGGGGGCATCCAGCTCAAAGAAAATGTAGATTCCTGAAGTGTTGGAGCCCCAAATAGACGAAGTATATCCTCACTCCCATGTCACTCCAAAGCATTGTCACTTCAATAGGTATCTATACAGTGTACCAAGAAACTCCCGAACCTTGAAGAGCTGGAGTCCTAAAGTCCTGAAATGATGAAGGTTAAAGGTAATATTGCATTAATAAGTGATCAGTGTCTTTTAATGAATCTAAGAGTTATGTCCTCTGGAGGATATGTTTACTCTGTGCTCTGAAACCTCCGAACACTGAATTTACAAAGTGGCTCACCCACATTTATTGCACATTTGAAATTTTTAAAAGGTTGAGCAAAACCATGAATGGGATAATTACACTTCCAGACTCCAAAAAGGTGCCAGATGACTTGCTTATTTCCTCCATGATATTAGTGGATGAAAGAAAACATGGCCCATACATTTAGTTATCTCCACTAGCCTCCAAAAATGTGCATGCATGCCCATGATCAATAAAGAACTTGGTTCTGTCACTCCTAGTCATTTTTTATCACATCTCAGTTCTCTCCAATGCACGCATCAGTCTAATTTTATTGCAAATATAAGTTTTTAATTGTTTAGTTCAAAAGTATTTTAGATTCAGGCATAATAAGTGGTCTTTTATGTGTGATATGAACCACTCTTTTTTATTAAGTCAAGTTTGAATTATACATTACTATACCACAACGTTTTCTATTTAAGTTAATAAATTGATTTACAACTAGCAGTGTAGAGTTAAGTCTTAGTATGAGTGGACGAGAGCCTCTGCAACTCTGATAAATATGCAGTTTTTATATGTTTTGGGGGTTCGATTTTTTGCGAAAAAGATCAATACAACAACTGGTTGGACTCGCTCTGTGCATGGATTAAATCTCTCTACCTAGTGAAGATACTATTGATGACAATGTGTTTGTGTCGAAATTCATATGTGTTTCTCTTATTTTGAATACAATTTTGATTTTTGTGAAGTACATCTCTTTTCCTTCAGATATTGTATAACTTGTATTTATTAATATGCAACTTGTGATAACAATTATTCTTTGATGAAGATTTTTTTTTGTTGCAACCTGTGGGAATAAATATGTGTTTGGTACATGTTTAATGCTTGAAATGACATTTTAAGACTTAAACTTCTAGAAGTAGATTGTTCATTGAATGGTTTGTTGCTTTTCTTTGTTTCTTACCTATATTGTCTCACTTGTCTCTCCTTAGTGTGCCACCAGCCAAGGATGACCCTCATCCATATCATTTTCCCAACCCAACCATGCTCATGTCTTGGTAAACCAACCCTCTAGCTGACCCATTAATAAAGAAAAACAACCATTCATAACTTGAGGTGGTCAAGATCTGTCGTTTCGAAGTAAGGTGCAAACATTAGGACCAACATCTTCTGGCACGGTTTTCAGGGATCAGAGTAAGGAAATATATTTCCTTGGGATAATTAAAATGATTAGATCTGATCTTTGATGGTGAATAAAGACCAGACACATTGATATTGTAGATCATTCCAATGGTGACTCCATGGTTAAAGAATCCAGTGGTGACTCCACCGTTTTAAGAAGTCAATTTTTCAGATGGAATCCATCTTGGCTTAGATGTTTTCTCCTTTTAATTTCTCTCTTGTTCCTAGTTTTCCAAATACCTTTCCTACTATAGATGAATGAGGTGATTACTTTCCCAGATTTAGAGACGATAAAGATGATAACCCTGTAGATCATTTGATGAATTCCATGAGGTGATCCATCATTTGGGTATACATCATGAAGATTTATTAATGAACATGTTCATATCCTCATTGGAGGGAGATTCTTTTGAATCGTATCGATCCTTACCTATTTCTAGAATTTCTTCACTGAAAGAGTTCCATGCAACATTTAGCGATCATTGTAAAAGGTTTTCTCCAGCTGACTTGGTTTTTGAAAATTGTTGTGAGGAGTTTTATTTATATATGCAAAAGTATATAATTGTTTCCTCTAGTAGTATGAATGAGAAGGAAGTTAAAATTAAACAAGTGGGAGAAGATTCATCCCCTTATGAAATCTTCTCTAGTTTTTATGTTGAGGAGGAAATTGTTATTGATTGTTCTGATGAAAAAAGGGTTGATTAGGATTCAGTAAAAACATTTGACATTATATCAGATATTTCTAACAATTTTTTTAATGATGGGATTGATTCTCTAAAAGTTGACATAGATTAGGATACTATTATGCAATCAATATCCCAAGGATCTCATGAAATGGAGGATTTTGAAGTTCAAGTTTCATGAATTTTTAAAGACCAAACCATCTCTGATAAATATCATGATAATGAGGAGAAAAGTTCTATAATGATACAGATGGAACTTCTTAGCAGTGACCCCGTATATGATAACTGTGAAGCATATATTTTAAAGAATAGTGGTGGAGATTACATTGAAATCCCAAATCAACAACAACTTTATCAACTTAATATACGCATATGTGATAACTATGAATCGGGTCCTCTGAACAAAAGTGAAGGAAATATCTTGGTTGGCAAACAAAATGGGATGGTTTTGCCAACGATTGTATTGATTGGAGGATTTTCATTTTTTTACCATGAAGTGGATATTACATAGCTGAAATTATGCACATTCATCAACAAAATAAAAAGCATACAACAAACTTACAATTTTCAGGATCAGATTGAAATAAATATTGATGCTCATTATCAAAAGGGGTATGGTGCTTGTGTTTTTTCAAATCCTGTAGCAATGTATATGCAATAAAATTGGATTAAAAAAAAATTGTCATTTGTTTTGTGAAGGAATAATTTCAAAACTTTAAGTATGGGCCTCCAGATTGTAATTTGTTGCTATATTTTTCAGTTCCTATTATCATATTTGTACATATAGATGGAGTTCAATTGMATCTTTTTAATCAACTACTTGTATGGCTTCACTGGAAATTTGATTACACAAATTACTTTTTTTTYAGTTGAGTAGATTAGGAGTGTGTTTAATAAGCTYGTCATTCAAGAATTTCTTTTTCAGTTTTTTTATACAGTAGATCAACAATAAGACTCCATAGCCCAACAAAGGAACTGGGGTGTAGCTATATTTTTAATTTTCAGTCGAATAAAGACAATATGCATSGTTCAGATACTGTGATAGATACAMATGGATGGAAGACAAAAAAAAAAGTATGACAAGGAAGGTGGGAGAAAGTTATTAAGTTCAAAGCCATTGATATGCTATTCTTAGCACCTAATAGGGAAGTGATATCAACAGTTGGAGCCAATGTTGAGACCTAAGTATGCACCCCTACCTCTCCTGCCTCATTTTCCCTATACCTTCTTGAAAATATTTCCCCTTCTGATAGGTCGAGTCATTTTCCCTCTCTAAATGACATGGTTTCTATTTTTTTCATTCTCGATTGAGTCTTTGCACATTTTGTTTCTATTTTCTTGAAGAATAATTGCATGTTGTGATTTGGTTAGAAATACTTTTCATAAATTTTTTCATTGATTGAACATGCAACAGGTCCACCAAGACTTGGTGTGCATAGGGAATAACCATGAACATAGCGCAACAATTCGGGGTAGTCATTTCCAGGCCTGGATTGTGAAAATAAACAGGTTATCTTTTTAGTGGTGGAGATCCAACATGCCAATCAGATGAACAATTATCGTCCAATTGGGGGTCTATAAAGGCACAAATTTTAAATTGCAGAGTCACAAAAACTTCACTCTATGACTTCGACATTGAAACGTTTCATCCCATCCTTATAAAAAACTCTCAAACGCTGAATCGCTATATTGATTCAGTGATCATCCATCTGGGAGATATCCACACTTAGCAGTAAAAAAATCCGAAATGTCAAAATGCCACCATGTGGCATCCATCAATCGCCAACATGTGCCACTAATTTCAGGCCATTTTGGTTATGCCATTCCCTCATTTTCAGGTGACATGTGTCACTCTATTCATGCAAACACGTCAACGATAATGACATCATGTGGACACATCATATATGGGAGATCATCCATCCAACAACCCATGCAGATCAACGACTCTCATATATTCGAGATTCCATAACTTGCCTAAGGTTTAATCACAAGATTTACACATAAGCCACTCCGTGACTTCGGTGCTGAAACATTCAAGCCCATATTTTTCAAAAACTCTTGAACGTCGAATCATCACATCGCTTCGTCGATTTTACCACTAAAAAACTCATGAATGTCGAAACTCCAGAGCCATATGGAATTCATCTCGCACTGACACATGAAATTCATCAGTGGAGACACATGACACTGATTTCAGACACCTTTGTTTATGCCATCTACTCATTTCTATGTGACACGTGTCACTCTCCTCTTGTGGACACGTCAACATTAGTGACATCATGGACATGTCATATTTGAAGATTTGAAGTGTTGATAAACAACAATGAGTTCATGGAAACATCATATCTAAAGAGCTTAAGTGTTGTTCAACGACAGTGATTTCATGGACACGTCAGATCCGAAGAGTCGAAGTGTTTATCTGCAATAGTGACATCATGGATGTGTCAGATCTGAAGATTTGAAGTTCCGATCAACTATAGTGACATCATGGATGCATCAGATCCGAAGAGTCGAAGTGCCAATTAGCGACAATGATGTCATGTATGCATCAGATCTAAATATTTGAAGTGTCAATCATTTATAGTGACTTCATGGACATGTCAGATCTAAAGATTCAAAGTGTTGAAGTTTCAAAGTGCCATGCCACTCTGATAGTCTGGTTCTACGGGAGTTATACATACTTCGCGTTTGAAATCCCTAGAACCTCTAAGAGTCGAAGAAATGTAGCGCTCATCTATGCTGAAATGTAGCATTCATCCATGGTGAAACATGGCATCCACCGGTCACCAAAACATGGCATTCATTTCGATCATTTTCAACATGCCATTTTCCCCATTCCAGGTGATAAGTGTCACCCTTATTTTCATGACACGTCATCGATTGTGACGACACAACTGCCACGTCATATCTGAGAGATTTTCCTCCAAGATATTTCTATGTAGAGTAGGCATAGTCCCCCGAAGTCCCGAACACTAAACTTCCAAAGTGTTTAATGATTAAATTATTAATATCGGGTTAATTAAGATAAACATGGTTAACAACTTCGAGAGTTTATCACTCCGGGGGATTTCAACTCAAAGAAAATGAAGATTCCCAAACTATTGGAGCCTTGAATGGTCGAAGTGTGTCCTCACTCCCACATCCCTCCGAAGCATTGTCACTCTAAGAGGTATCCATAATTTGTTCTCAGAAACTCCCGAAGCCCGAAGAGTCGGAGTCCCGAAGTCCCAAAACGATGAAGGTTAAAGGTAATATTGGGTTAATAAGTTATTAGTGTTTGTTAATTACTTTTATTTTTTTGTCCTCTGGAGGATAAGTATCCTCTACACTTTGAAACCTCCAAACGTTGAATTTTTGAAGTGGCTCTCCCACATTTATTGAACATTTGAAATGTTTAAAAGGGGGAGCCAAACCAGGAATAGGGAAACTACACTTCCAGAGTCTAGAAAGGTGCAAGATGACTTTCTTCTTTCCTCCATGAGAT
>ML777945.1:702727-728116 GCA_009831015.1 Picea engelmannii | reverse complement strand
AGAAAGGGTGAAGAATGGGGTAGAGAGAGGGAGGGGGATACAATGAGTGAGAGAGGGAGAAGGATACATAGTGAGCAAGAGAGAGGGGTAGATGCAAGTGAGACATGATGGGGAGAGGGAGATAAGGGGAGGGAGGGAGAGATAAAACAAGAGAAGAAGAGATGTCAATAGTTACATGGAGATATAGAGGGAGGGGGTAGAGAGAGAGTGAGAATGGAAAGAAGGGCAGTGAGGGAGAGATGAAATAGTATAAGAAGAGGGGATGAGAGTGACATGGATAAAGAGAGATATGGAGGTAGAATGTGAGATAAAGAAAGAGGGTTAGAGAGAGAGAGAGATCGTGAGAGTGAGAATAATAATGGGGAGAGAGAGGGAGAGGTGGGGGAGAGGTGGGATAGAGACAGGGGTATAGGGTTATGGAGAGAGAAAGTAGAAGAGAGAGGGGGATAGAGATAGATAGAGAGAGAGGTAGGGAGGGGGGGTGAGGTATAGGGAGGGAGGATGGAGAGAAGCAAAAGGAAGGAGAGAGAGAGGGTGTGAGTGTGAGAATGTAAGGAATGGAAAGGCAAGTTCTAGGTCTAGGTCATGGTCTAAGTCTAGGTCTAGGTCTAGGTATAAGTCTTTCCATGCCTTTCCATGTATAGGTATTTTCATGTCTAGGTATTACCATGTCAAGATCAAGGCCATACCTTTCCTTCACATGCCTTGACTTGCAATGTACCGAAATTTCTAGTGTGTGAGAGTGTGAGAGGGAGAGAGAGGAAGACACAGAGAGGAGGTAGAGAAAGAGTGTGTGAGAGTGTGGGAGGGAGATAGAGGAAGACTTAAAGGGTGGTAGAGAGAGAGTGAGTGAGAGTGCGAGAGGGGGAGATAGGAATAAAGATAGGGGGTAGAGAGAGGTGTAAATGTAGGGGAGAGATAAGGGAGATAGTGGGAGGGATGAGGAGAGAGAGAGGGTGGACAAAGGTAGAGAGAGAGTGTGAGTGGGGGATAGAGCAATAAAAAGATGTGTGGTAGAGAGATAGTGTGAGAGGGAGGGAGAGGTAAAAAGAGAGGGGGAGGGTAGAGAGAGGGAGACTTAGAGGAAGCATAGGGAGAGATATGGAGACATAAAAGTGGGGGTAGAGAGAAAGAGTGAGAGGAAGGGAGGAGAAAGATGAAGATATAGAGGGGTGTAGAGAGGGAAAGAGGGACAGAGAGAGAGAAAGGTTGAGACTAACAATTTGGAGAGAGAGAGAGAGGGTGCGAGAGAGGTAGAAATGAGAGGGTGGGTATAGAGGAGGGAGGGACACAGGGGAAGAGAGAGAGAGGGGTGGGGGGAGAGAGAGAGGGACTGGGTGTGAGAGTGTGGGGCATGGAGAAGAAAGTTCTAGGTCTAGGTCTTTCCATGTGTCTCCATGTCTAGATATTATCATGTATAATATTCTGAGAGGGAAACAAAGAGGGGGTTTAGAGAGAGAGAGAGAGGAAGGAGGGGACGAAGAGGGAAGGGAGGTAGAGAGAGGTAAAAGGAGAAAAGGGGAGATTATAGGAGAGATAGGGAGGGGGATAAAAACCTAGTGGTTCATGTTGAAAATAGATAAACACCTTTTGTTTTTTGAATATCTCTCTATATCTTTGTTTTTGATGATATTTTTTCCATAGGCTACACAAATTCGTTGTTGATGAAACTGCAAACATAGGTAGAGTCGATGATGCAGATTCCAAATATATAGTTTTTTTTTAAATAATATTGCTTACTATTTTTAATATTTTTTTTTCTTTACATATATCAAAATCCTAGAATATATACCTCTTTTATTTATACTATAATTTTTTTTCATCTTAACAATTTCTAAAATGAGTTATACACTGCACTAGAAGAGACCGATATATACGATCTAAAAAAAATGATTTTTTTTTATAATGTTAATAACTTCATAGCCTTCACTAATGGAAGGCCTTGTAATTTCAAGGAAATATTGACTTTGATAATTATATATATATATATATAGTTAATATTATAAATTTCCAAAAATTATAGTGGACTAGAGGAATGGGTTCTCTACAATTATACAAGTTTTTCGAAGGAAAATCCATCGTTAAGGTACTCAACACCTTCCCTAACAAAGACATATAACTTATATTTTGTTGGAAAATAAACATACCATTGTTAGAAAAACTCAAATTTCACATAGATATTCACAACTTCTATGAACAAAAGTTGTATATTCAGAAACCTAATTCAATTTCCTAAGTTTCATCCTTTTACACCATATTCAAATTCATTGTAGAAGTATTTTAAATAATCCCTCCATGTTAATAGATTATTCTTTTTCCATTTTTTCATTGCCACTAACATTGTCAAGAGAGACCACCATTATCTTGCACATGCCCATCCATACATTTTGAACAAGATACAATTCCCAAATAAAATTACTTTAAAACACTTCAAAACATGCTTTAAGATAAGAATAATGTAAATACACCTATTTATTTTATGTCACCTACTAAGACATTTCAAACATACGTGTTTATTTTCGTTATGTAAAAATTGGTTAAGTATTCTAAAATCACAATTGTATGATTGTCTTTATGTAATTATTATGTTTATAGTTATTGTAAATGGAAATACATTATTATTATTATTATTATTATTATGAATTTTTATTTTTATATTAAAATAAAGAAAAAAATAGAAATATAAATCAATATAACCAATCAAATAAAAAGAAAAACAATAAATCTTAGTACTTTTAATTTAGGGTTATCAAAATATTATATAAATACTTATCTTTTAGAGCTTGTGCATCATCTATAATTTGGTTCGATAGACCAATTCGGTCTTAGTGGACGTTAATCATCATCATCATCATCACGAATAAATATATTATCTACTTAAGTGGGTAGTTTGAGTGAACTTAATAGTTAATCATTTTTGTTTCCTCCTAAGAGATCAAAAGTTCAAATCTAAATAGAAATAAAGTGTATACATTAAAATGTTAATTTTAAAGAATTTCAAATTGTTTGATAATTTTCATAATCTAAAAGCCATTGTTAGGGATAAAGACTAGAAGGATAATAATAAATAGGAATTAGGGACACTTGGGATCCTTTTTTAGAACTATTGTGGTTTTCCATGGAAGAAAGGTCCTGTGATAAGTTGGATCCTAAGTGATATTGATATTATTTGTCTAGTTGAAACTTGGGAGCATGAAGAGTCTAAGGTCCCTAACATATAAGGATTTGTCTTGTGGTTGGAATAGAACAAAAAGTCCGACCATAGAATGATAATAGTCATAGCTTGTTGTATTAGAAAGAACATTTCTCCTCATGTTCAACTTCGTAAGATCGACCCTCTTAATCAATACATTTGGATAGAAATTTCAGACACCAATGCTAAGAACATATATATAGAAATTTGTTATTTTTCACTTATTCATTCTAATTTTTATATAAAAAAAATAATCTAGATAGAAATTGTCCCTACAATAATTTAGAAAATCATATTTATAGTTTGAAAAATGAAGGTAATATCCTCCTGCTAGGAGAATTTAATGCTAGGACTGCAACTAAATAAGATACTCTTTTAAGAATTGATTCGAACCATAATCCTTTATGACTAGATGAGGATCTTGTTTCATATAATAGCTACAAAAGAAGCTCTGAAGACCTAATTGATAATTTTTTTGGTACTAAGTCGATCAAGCTTTGCATCTCTCAAGACCTAATAATTTTCAATGGAGTAGTGAAGCGGCCAAACTAAAAAAATATGACTTGTATTCAGGGGCTAGGTAGTAGTGTCATAGATTATGTGATATCCGATATCCACTTTTCCAACAAAATAACAAATTTTGACATTTTAAATGACCATGAAACCGACTCTGATCATAGACCTTTAACCCTAACTCTCAATTGTTCCATGCACAAGAGAACAATTGAAGAGAATTATGATAATCAAAGGCAATTGCACTTTGGCAAAAGTAATGTTGACATTTTCTTAAATGATTTAAATAGTAAATTACATCTCCTAACTTATAAGGACAACATTGACAATGATTTAAATAGTAAATTACATCATAATTTTACAACTACCCTTTCCACTTCTATTAATAAGTTCTATTTCGACGTGTCATGTAAAAATAATAATAGAATGACCAACCCTTGGTATGATAAAAAATTTAAATTTCTAGGAAATCCATCAGGGATGCTTCTAATGAGTCCTTAAAACTCGATAACATCAATACGTACAAATCCCTAATTAAAAGGAAATAAAATTACTATATCAATAAAAGGCAAGAGCAACTTTCACAACTATCTAAGCTAGATCCTACGAAGTTATGGAGTCAAATTCTAAATTGCAATACTAAAGAAAATAATATGATTCCCTTAAGGGACTAGAATTCCTACCTTAAAAGTCTTTACAATTTCCCTAATGCCATGCACACCATTCCTATTGATCCTAAAGAGGATGAATTTTTTTCTTTAGATGACATAGAGTTATGGGTTAAGCAACTTGCAAATGAGAGTGCTAAGGACACTGAAGGATACTAAGCTAATTTTTTTTAAATAGGAGGGCATATCCTTATCCCTCACATACACAAGCTCTTTAATTTAGAAGTCAAGCAGGACTTCCCTAAACCCTGGACACAAAGACTCATTCTTCCTATTTTTAAAAATGGGGATAATGACATTCCCTCTAATTATAGGACCATTATGATTAACCCGATTTTAGCCAAGATTTATGGAATTATTTTGGAAAAAATGATTATCCTTTGGCTAGAAAGTCACAGTAAAAGAGCTAAATCCCAGTTCAGGTTGAGGGGATATCATTCAACTGTGGACCATCTTGTTACCTTAAGGATCATTGCAGAGGAGTTCTGAAATACTAAAACAAACATTTTTTGTTTTTTTGTTGACTTCAGAAAAGCTTTAGACAAGGTTCCTAGGAAAAACCTTTGGAATAGGTTGGAATAGATAAAAGTGTCTCTTGAGTTGAGGGCTTATTCAATAGGGATGTATGAGAATGTTATTTCTAATTTCAAAAACATTGAGGGTTGGTCGAAAGAGATTAACTACAATATTGGAGTCAAACAAGGTTGTTCGTTGTCCCCTATCCTTTTTGGCATATACATTGACAAGTTAGAAGATTGCTTGGAAAATGAGGTTGTGTCAGCCCTACTCTCACTGGTATATTCATCAATATTCTTCTTTATGATGATGATATCGTTCTTATGACAAAGAGTCCCCATGATATTGAAAACCAATTAAGAATCTTCAAGAATTTTTGCTCCAATATGGGTATGACTGTTGATACTGATAAGACTAAGGTCATGATTATTAAATCCAATAAGATCACTTATGATACCTTTGTATATGACAACAACAACTTGGAGGAAGTGACTTCATACAAATATCTTAGAATTTATATTCACCACCAGCTTAACTGGAATTATAACATTGAGGAAAGGATTATTGGGGGATGGAAAGCTTATTATGGGCTTGAAAGCAATTGTAAATGAATCGATCTTTGGATTTGGGACAAGAAGAAACTCCTCTTTGACACTCTCATTACACTTATTATTCTTTATAGATGTTAAGTCTCGGGCTGTAGTATCTCTCGTGAATCTTGGAGAAAGATAGAGAAAATACAAAATAATTTTATAACCTATAATCTCAAAATTAAAGGAAATATGCCCTATCCCATCCTCCTCTTAGAAACAAGCCTCTCCCCCCATTGAGAGCATGACTATGACTAGATGCCTAATGTATAAGAACAAGTTAAACAACATGGAAGACAAGAGGCTTCCTAAAATTGCTCAAAATCGAGTCGTAACCCCCATAGACTCAAGTGAGGATGGCATTAAGATGCTCGGTCTAGGCTAAAGTACTGACGAATCATGGAAGACACCATTTTCCAGCATAAAGATACTATTCAAAATATCATCAAATCAAAATTTAAGGAGAAAATGTAGTGTGATAAATAGTTAGAGGAAAAAAGAAAATTAAGGCATTATAGTGATGTAATCAACCCTAATCTAGAAGACAAAAATTATCTATCTGTTTTGACAAGTGTAAAGAAAAAATAAACATTGCTAAGATAAGAACAAATTCTCATGAGCTCCATAGTGAAACTAGACATTGATCAATTCCTAAAACGCCATGGGATGAAAGAGTGTGTCACTTTTGTGACACTAAGAAGGTTGAAGATGAAAAACACTTTCTCTTAGATTGTCCAACCTATTCCTAGATTAGATCTAATTTTTAAAATATTTGTCACACTACCAACCTTCCTAACCTCTTAACTCAACAAAACTATGATGATTTTGGAAAGCTTCTCTTAATGTTTTTTAAGCACATAAACAAAATTCTAAAAAATCTAAAATAATCACTTACCCTCTTATGATTAGATAGACCAATTCAATTTCAATTTCAATTTCATTTAATAATCTTTATCTTCATCATCCACATTAATTTAATTTTTTAATCTACATAATATTTAATAAATAATAATGTAATTTATTGTTTCTCACAACTCATATAGCAATCACTTATAATTACAAAATCAAAAGTCCATGGAACTACCTTGACGTTAATGATGGTACATCTTCCGAGGCCACGGCATAAATATTTAAATGGAAGAAAATCCAAAGTCCATGGTACTACCTTGACGTCAATGCTTGGGCATTTTCATCGATATTTAAATACGCGCTTATGTCATTCCATTTTCCCATCTCCTATGTCAAATTTATCATTTTGTTAAACATCAATATTTAAATAGACCCACATGTCATTCCACTTCCCCATCACCTATGTCGGATTTTCCATTTTGTTGAAAGCATCGAAATGAAATTATTCACTAATAATATTACATTTTTTAAATTTGTTCTTTTAAAACGTATTAAAGTTTAGAATGTTATTTTATAAATTTCTTATATTTAATATTTATTACAGAGAATAAACTCTGTTTTGAGCCATCAACGGTTACAATATTTAAAATTTGATTCTATAGGAAAAAGCTGAGTTTTCATTATTAAATTTGAAAAAACAATGCTTAAAAAGAATAAATACATTTTTTAATTATCTAATTATACATTAAATTAGATATAGATAACTTTCCTACTTGTGGGAGAAGGAACAATTTCACAACTCACTATATATGTGAGACAAAAAAATTATTTAATGTAATAATATTTTTTCAATCATTCAAAACTCACAATTTAACAACTCACTATATATGTGATAGAAAAAAATTATTTATTCTAATAATATTTTTTCAATCATTAAAAAAAACCGAAAATATATTTTTTAATATTTAAATAATTACTTATTATTAATAATATTTTATTGTTTAACATTAAAAAAATAAAAATATAATTTTTTTAATAATTTTTTTCCAATTTTTTTATATTAAACTTAAAGAGATAAAAAACTATTTTTTTTTAATAATTTTTAAACCACATAAATGTTAACTAGACCAACAGTATTACAACTAGCACAGCCATTCAAAACCGTGGTTGATGAACGTCGAAAGGCGATGTTAAAGCTTCCTTCCATAACTGGAATGATGAAATACGCAGACAACTGGAATGTGAAGTGAGATGAAGCTTTGGCATCACCTTTCAACGTTCATCAGCCACATTGTGACGTCACATTGCGTTTCTAGGCGTTACTACGTCACATAATATTATGGGCAGGATAACAAAATGCGGCTATTCTTAGCATGGATATAAGTAATTTTACACCGAATCAAAACTGTGTAATAGTTTCAGTAATCTAAGCAAAATTTTCTTGGAAAATATCTCAAATTAAGTACTATAAAGACAATATACGATGGCGAATTTATTTCGCCAAAATCATATAATAAATGTAGGCAAGATTCATTCTCTAAGTATGGGAAGTAAACCCCTAACGACTCAACAAAAAATCGTGAAGTTGTTATTTCCTTAATCATAAATTTAATAATACGGGACATGGAGGAATGTAGTAAACAAAGGATTTTTTCTACGAAAACATACCCACCAAAAGAATCCACTACCCGACCTGTACTGTGCATGCGCGAACCTTGACAATAGATTAAAACCTTAAAAATGTTTTGTCTTAAGTAGCACAATCATTCAAAATCGAACCCTAATGGAAGAGTAAATGAAAATTTTCCAACAACCAATGTATTTAAGCAATGGCAAGTCCTTTGAAGCATATGAGTCAACGAGTCCATTGCTTCTGGATACGACTGTACCATTGCGTCTGTAACCGGCCAAGTTGCTTCTCGATCCGACTCTACCATTGTGTCTGTAACGGCCAAATAGATGCTACTGAAAGGTACGTCGGTGAGGATGGTGCCCAAATAGCTGGTACATTAAATAAAACCTGCAAAATTACATTACATATAAGAATTAATAAACATAATTAATAACCAAAAATTAAAAATTGTAAACCCTAATTATAAATTTCAGATCATTGTCCGCTCAAACTCGAACTGGAACTGCAACCTTCATGAGAGTGCAACCTGCATGACAATGATTAAAAATATTAGCATGTATGAAGATAGATTTAAAACAAATTATGTGAAATGCCCAGAATTAAAACTTAACAACACTTTACGACTCTTCACCTTCCTGCACTCTTCACCTGGCGGCTCTGCGCTCTTCACCTTCTTGCGCTCTTCACCTGCTGACTCTGCGCTCTTCACCTGTCGGCTCTCCAGAAACGCACACAGAACGTGGCATCACAATTCACATACATGGGATCCGTGGCAATGAAGATGAAGTAGTCCCTGGTAATAATCCAAACGTGGTAAGAAAAAAGTTTTATAGATTTTAATTATTGGTAATTAATTAAACGTGACAATTATACGGCTGGATAGTAATTTCTTAATATGATTAGGTAAATGTGAAAAAGTAAACATGTTAATAAATGCAAGAAAGTTATGAACAATAAATTGATCCATTGATTTTGGAGGACGACTAAGAATATGCCAACATCTTCAATGCATAGCCATCATATTAGGGTTTAAGGTTAAATAAAATTAAAAGATCATTAATTGTGCCCATTGTCAATAGGTGTACACCTTTTGGCGTAAAAATGCATTAAAATGACTTATACTGAAAGTTTAAAATTATAAAAATCAAAACCATATATTTTCTTTAAATATATACATTTTCAAAATCTTAAACCTAATATTAAGGCCACTTGGCCTATATCGTTTAATTAGTGAACCTTTGCGCTCATACCCTATGACGTAAGCAGCTCCCATATATGTGCATTCAGTGATAGTTTATTCAGTTACTCGCACATTCTTGAAATTCTCCCATATTAATCCTCTCGGTGTATTTTCTCATCAATCTGAAATTCGTTAATTCGTCATAAAACTGAAGATTTGACCAAAATATTTAAAAATCCCAGACTTAACAAAGACACGAAATATTTTTTCAAAAGGATATCTAATAAGTCTCCATTAAATACAAATAAATAATTTAACTAGGACATGAAATATATATTTAAAACAATCACTAATGAATCCCCATTAAATAGAAATAAATAAAGAATTGTAAAAATATATGTCTATGCCTTTTAAAAATAATTTCATAGATTTAAAGATTGTGAGGAGATGTTGATAGACTCATATTTCAAAAACCAATCTCTTTACTACTAATATTTTTGGTAATTTACTAATTAAAAAAATACATAATTTATTTCGAAAGCATATAATATATAATTTGCTATTGATATTAATTATTTAATCAATTTACTAATTTTTTATTTTCAAATAGAAATTATATTATATTAATATTGACAAAATATATATTATTAATATTTTTGGTAATTTATATATATAATATTTTTGATAATATTATAATTTTTGATAATAAATATATAATTTTATTGTAAAAGCATATATTATATAATTTGGTATTAATATTAATTATTTAATCAATTTATATTTTATTTTTTTTAAATAGGAATTATATTATATTAATATTGACAAAATATATATGTATGTGATAATTCAAATACCAAAAAATGTCTAGATTTATGAAATTAGGAGATGTTAAGTTTGTGAGTTTGCATAGTAATAATATTTTTGATAAATTATTAATTACACAAATATATAATTTAATTTAATAAGGATCGATTTTTTGTCCAACTAATAGAAAGATAAGGAGTTATCAACCTTTATTGAAAGTTTTTATCAATCATTACTTAGTTTTTATCATTATATGAATTTCCATAAATGAAATACTTGGGTAAATAGTATTTCATCTCCGCTTATAGATATATAATTTGCTATTAATTATTTAACCAATTTAATGTTTTTTTATAATTTTTTTTAAGTAAATAAGAACTATATTATATTAATATTGACAAAATATACCTATATATGTATGTGATGGTTCAAATACCAAGAAATGTCTAGATTTATGAAACTAAGAAATGTGAAACTAAGAGATGCCAAGTATTTCAATATAACAAGTTGGAAAAACTTATTGCTAATTAACCATGAGTATGTAGTGTCACTTATGAAATTCCCTATGACCTGGACATACAAAAACTTGAACAAGATTCCATAAAAAAAGAGTAATTCATATTAATCACGGAGTGGGCTAACTCAGGAGCAATCTACCTTTAAATTTTAGATTAATCCACAGCTCTTATCCATTTTCTAAACATCTGGGTTGGTTTAAAATGGAGCAAAACCCTGAAATTAGATTGTGAAAGGTATGAAACATTGATCCATGCAAAATTCAAACCACCCCTAAAAATTTAACTAGATTCAAGTATTTTTTTTACCTAAAAAGCAAAACTCAAAAAAAAAATTACTCAACATTAACCTACTCCTATTAAGCAGTGTCATGAAGAATCTCAGAAGCCCAGTGGTCAACATCCAGACTAGCAACAGAAAAGATTCCATCAGGACCAAGCGCTGAATTATGGATGCACTGCTCCACAAGCGAATATTGCCCAGCGCTGAATTATGGATGCACTGCTCCATAAGCGCATATTTTTTTTATAAAGGCCGAACTCGATTGGCTATCTTTGCTGATTTTCAGACAGTGGGCAGGAAAATATAAACGTCCATTAATTGAGAAATCACGTGCAAAAGGACAATTACGGTAAATATTAAAATTAGCGCTGAGCGTCCTTTAATGACGCTGACCTGCCGCTTTTGGGAAAGAGAGGAAGCGCAATTAACGTCGTCTCGATCTCGGGAGATCCAAAACGTAAG
The DNA here is from genome assembly GCA_009831015.1 of Picea engelmannii. Lineage (NCBI taxonomy): Eukaryota > Viridiplantae > Streptophyta > Pinopsida > Pinales > Pinaceae > Picea > Picea engelmannii. The sequence continues at coordinate 716,910 of ML777945.1, read as the reverse complement.
AGAAACGGTGAACATTGTCGGCCCACGAGAAAGGCTTTGTCACACTTTTCTATAAATGTGAAAATATATTAGTGAAAATTTGATTTATTAATGTATGTGATGCGAATAATTATTATTATTTTTAGAACAATGTTATTGTGTATTTTTAAACCGTTTCTTTATTACATAAGTTTTTTTAAAATTTAATAATAATATCAATATTTTTATTTTAAAAGATTCATAATATTAATATTTTTATTATTAATTTTTTTTTCGGTGTAAAAGGTATAATATTTAAAAGTTTGATTTTTTAATAGAAATAATTATTATAAATTGAAATAAATTATATTGAAATAGATATATAATCATTGATTTTTATATTATATTAAAATAATTATATAATAGTTGATTTTATATAAATAAATAAAAAATATATATTATAATGATTAGAATAAAGTTTTTTATTTTTTTTAATAAAAAAGAATTTTTTTTATTATATAACTTTTACAATACAAAAAAGCCACATAGCTTCACTCTGAAAGTTGTTTCGTCAAATTAGCGGAAACCGGAACATGTGACAGAATGTGATGTCAATGTCCAAAATGACAATTCACCATCTGCCCTACCAAATGGAAACCAGAGCAGGTGGCAGATTCGAGTCTTTGCAGTACTTTTCTAGGCAACTAAGACAGACAAGAGACGTAAACTGAAAACAAAATACATAACTGTAAAATTGCTTTGTAGCAGTTTTACAGAAGCTGAGATGAGAATGTTCATGATAGCCAAAGCAAGTAGATTACCCATTTGCACCGGAGGTCATGTCACTCGGATCCCTGGGATGAAGCACGAATGGCCTCACGCATGTCGAACATCACTGGGTTGCAGGTGCATTCAAGTAGGCCTCGTAAAGCATGTCAATGCGCTGATTCATGAGGGTGTCCTCATGAATTTGATTAGCCATATGGCTTATAAGCTCAAAGACTAGCGCTAGTTGCTCCGAATGGAAGAAGGGTGGTGGTTCTTGGCCGAAATCCGGGAGTGTCGAGAGTGGTGGAGGCGCCAAGACTGGGCCAGCCTCCAACTCCGAGCCTAAGACTATCACCTCCTTGCCTAAGTCTTGTTGAGTCGCCGCCTCGCCTGAGTCCTCCTGAGCCACTTCCATAGCCTCCACTTCTACGAGCTTCTTTGATGTAGAGTCCTTGGTTTGGATTGTGTCCTCAAGGTCTAGGTGGAGGAATTCCTCTCAGAATTCCTCCTCAATTATGCAAGTAGTCTCTTCCCTGGCTTCCTTCGCTTGATGGGATATGGCAGGGGGGCTGCCAATTGTGGTCGAAGCACTTGTGCTTGTGGGTATATCACTAGGAGGCTAGCAATTATCTGGTACTGTGAAGAGGAGGGATTCTTGTGGGACCTGGATAGGTTCCTTTGGAATCACCCACTCCAGATATGCCATTGGCGACATTCTGGGCTTCTCTCATCGCTAAGTTCAGGCTATGGAAAGGGCCCGCTCCAGTCTCTGCACCCTCTGTTGTCTAGCAACAAAATTGTACCAGGAAGGGTTGCAGCGCGATCTGCCTCTTTCCCTTGGTATGGTGGGGTAAGAGGGGGTGCAAATGAGAAGGGTAAGAGCGGTGAGATCCAACTGGATGTAACACCAGTGCTTAGAGCATCCAGGATGGTAGAATGAAAAGGTAAGATGGATCTCTCCTTGTTTGTGTGGGAGGATAATTTTGAGGCCATACATGACCTATGTACCAAGCTTCCCCCATCCATTACACCTTATGACCGCCATTTTACTTGCACAAGGGAATTGTTCTCCTCTACTCATCGACCTCCTTCCATTTAATGGTGAGGGAAATGGTGTCGACCTACCATATTAATGGCATGGGTCTGGGCAGACTACGTGACCTCCTTGCACAACGTGGCACCCCATCCAGAAGATTATAATAAAGATTAATAATTCAATACAAGAAAATGATAAAATTACTACTAATAAATCTTAAAAAGCTATAAGTGCAAGAGAATAGAACATTACAACTCGTCAATATTGAAAAGCTATAAATATAATTTTTTTAATATTTCAACTAAAAATAAATCAATAAATATCATAAAAAAAATACATGTTAGAATTTTAGTAAATTTATCAATACTTTTATCAACAAAGTTTCATCATGAACACTTAATCTACATGGTTTAACGTCATTCAACAACTAAGTTTCCAATTTAACAATAGTTATATGATAAATCAATATATTAATAAATATCATAAAACACACTTTTCGTAAATTTATGAATACTTTTATAACGAAAGTTACATCATGAACACCTAATCTACATGAGTTAAGGTCATTCAACAACTAGGTTTTCAATTTAACAATATTTATCACATATTCTTAAGAATTACACATTGATTCATCTATTGAAATATTTATAATTCAATATAAGTTTCTTTTTTATTGCCAAACAATACAAGTATAAATGAAAACACATTATATTACTTCATGATTCACTTAAATTTCAAGATATTTTAATTTAGAGTAGCTATAAAACGATTAAAACGTTATAGCACTTGATGATTCACTTAAATTTAAGATGTTTTAAATTATCGTAGTTATAAAACTATTAGAACGTCTAAAGAGAAATTGTCTAATATATTATAAAGAGAAAATTAATTTAATTTAAATATCAAAATTATAAATTTAAAATAAACATTAATTCTTATGAGTTTTATATTGAAACTATATATTAACACAAATTCTAAAATAAAAATAATAAATTGAATTTACTAAAATAATAATTTTTAAAGGAATAATAAAAATAAATTTTAAATATTTTAGAATGAAATAAAATATTAAAAAAAAAAAAAAATTTAAATTTTTTTATCAAATAAATCAAAATTGCTCTCATATATATTAAGAATCATCATTATTATCATTAAACTATAGAATATATAAACAATTTAATATATATATGTATATATGTTAATGATTTACAAACATTATACTCAACAATAAGTTGATTTTTAAAATAAAAGAAGGAATATGAGTAAATAGTTTTTGAATTATGAAGAAGCACATGTTCTTAATCAGGTCACTCAAATATTAAATTTATAATTATAAATACATGCTTATAAGTTTAAGTTTAGACAAACAATTTCAAAAAATAGAAATAAAAAACCCAATAAGCAAGCACTTTCTTACAAAAAAAAACCCAATGCTCAACAAATAACCCAAAAATTTATTGTTTGAAGCTGTATTCTCTTCATTATAAAACTCAACATAAGTACATGAATTTTTCTCTAGAAAAAAAATCTCTACTCTAATTTAAGTTTCTCTAATTTATATTCATTTACAAAATAACTAGCACCTTCTCTTGGTGTAATGACCAAGTAGAAGTTTAAATTTTATTCAAGAAACAACCCTTCTCATTTTCTTGACCTTCCAAATTAAATAATTCTTGCTTTCACATATTCATCCCTTTTCTCCAAGAGAATATAATATTTAAATTGACGTTAATTTTGGTTGCTAAATCTTTCCCATTTGACCATTAAATACATTATTGAGGAAAATTTCCAAATGAATAATAGGAAAACAATTTGTTTTCCTTTAGAATAATGATGAGTACAACTCCCTTTGATAGACATGTATAATTTCTGTGTACTATCATTTTTTTTTACACATTTTCATTGCTCATCATTTTGGCTACACATATAATAATTGCTCATCATTTTGGCTCCACATATAATAATTGTTTATGAATATGTACTTCATCATTTTCTTCTTGTTACATCTATATCCATTTAAAGTTTGGTGTTGTCAAAAATTTCACATCTTGTGTTTTTTTATAGTGAATTTATAAGTCATGTTTTAAATTCATATTTTCATTAGAATAATAATAATGTTGGATAAGAAATAATCAAATAATTTTTATATTGATAATTGAAATAATTTTTTCTTGTTTTGATTTTAAAAAAAAATTAATATACCTTTGAAATTCTCATTCTTCAATATATCCATTTTTAAAAGAATAATTTTGATAATGAAATTTAGGGAAATTAAGTTTCATTAAAACATTAATATTGGAAAATTATGAAAAAAACTAAGTTTAACAACAATGAAAACATCACATTTACTAAACTTTATAATTTACTCCACTCAAATAAAGTAAAACATAGTTATTCACTCCACTATTACAGCAATTATCATAAAATATTTCCTATAAAGACAAATATTGCATATTGGCTTTTTTTTAAATAGAGTTGAATTCAAATTTTAGTGATGATGATTTTTGTAGACAAAAGATTGAGTAAAGTTTGGAGAAATAAAATCGCATTCATATTTGGTAAAACATAAATTTTAGAGTGTTTCCATTCATTGGTTCTTATATGATAGTTTCACTTTTACAAGCCTCCAATCTAAACTTTTAGCTCCATGAAAACTAAACTTTAAAAGTAATGTGAAATATAAGTTTATCAAATTGATAGAAAAGTATTTAAGCAGAAGGAAGAGTGAAATACATTCTCTAAGAAAAGTTTTAGGATAACTCTAGTGAGATTTAATAATATTGGGAAATAAATTAGTTTTTCATTGGTGGGATTTAGACACTTTTTTTTTCGTGAATTTCCAACTTTTTATTTTTGATCAGAATGATTTTATTCAATCATCGGAAGATATTTTCCATTTTTACCTTTCAATGGACCACACTCATAATTTCAGTGGAGTTCAAATTTTACTTTTGATTAGAGTTATAATTTCACTTCTGGTTAGAATTTCACTTTCCACTCCAATCAAAGCCAAAGATTAACTCTTCTTTCATTTTCAAATGATCCTTTTGACTTTGTAATGTACCGAAAGGAAATATGTAGAGTAGAAACACAATTGCTATCAAAATAATTAGAAAAAAGAATGAAAAATTAAGCACAATGGAAAGATACATCCAAAATATGATGCGTTTATTATCTTCAGAGAAATGTTCGCTTTCCTCTTTGAGGGGGAAACCTCCAATAAAGAATACCTTGAGTACAAATGATTTCACAAGACAATATTTTCCATGCTTTCTATCCAATTTATACTATCTATATCTTCTAGAGAACATTCTAGAGGAAGAAATTTCTAGACGAGGATTATTCTAGTAAGTCTTCTTACATTAGACATGTTGAAAATATTACATAGTCCTTATTTACTAATGATCACCTTTATTACATATAAAAAAATATGATTCTATATACTTGAGGGGTTAGGGAGGTTAGGACCCTTATTTGAGGATATTTTCCAATTGGTGTGAACCGACAATATATGTGTAACCTGTCATGATGACTTGGAACTTCTATCACTATCCATCCTATTGGAAGCTCATGTATAATTATTTTAATTCCATAATGATGGGGCATAGTGTGTGTAAGCATTCATCACTTGGAACAATATCACAACCTCCCATTTCAATATTAAATGCGTGGAATTTCAAATTATAATGACAAATTTGTAGGCACACATTTTCACAACAACCCCCACATTTCATGGAACCACCATTAGAAATCATGATTTCGAAGTTATTGGTTGCTCGTGCATAACAAAGGGTCTCTTCAACAATTCGGCGATGAATAAAATTATGGGTGTTTCCACTGTCAATGAGTATAATGACCTTTCGATGTTTGATATAGCCAATTAACTTGAGGGTTTAGGAAGCTGAGATACCAATGAGAGCCTGTAGAGATATGAGGGGTTCAAATTTCGGTGGATCAAAAGGATGGATGTTATCATCGACCTAGGGAAATGCTTTCAGAGGGGAAACATCACCATCATTTGTAAAAATGTCCTAAAACATGGATATAAAAACATTCGCTCTGTACGTTTGTCCCTCAGAAAATATATTTCATCACAGTGGTCACAAAGACCCTTAATTTGGCAATCATCTATTTCCATCCTCATTAATTTCTATACCTTAATAGGTGGGGATTGAAGAGATGGTTTGGTCGGCTAGGAGTGTGGAACAAAGGATGGATTTTGATTTGAGAAGAGACTAGTACCTTTTGTGCTTTCTTGTCTTAGTGAGTAACTTCAAGCTAGGTATGAGGGTGAGCCATTAGGACATGAGAGGGGTGTCATAGTTGCAGACGCTAATAAATCATTCATGGAAGAAGGTGTCTAACATTCCTTCCATTCGAAAATCTAATTAATCTAAATACGTGAGATAGTATTCAACTATACAAGACTATTTAAACTTGGTCAGATGCCCGAAATGATGATTGTCTATGTCAAAGTGTTCATAAATGTCCACAACAAGTTGGATCCAATCAATATATAGTTGGTGTGAATTTTTATACCATTTCCTCCATTTCCACCATTCTAGATCCAAATAAAGGAAACTCACATGAATTTTGATCAAGTCATGAGTGATGCCATGTAATGCAAAATAATGTTTCATTTGAGTGACGTAGCCTATGAGTTATGAGCAATCAAATTTATCCACCTCAACTTTAGGTAGACATAGCTCATGAGTAAGTGGGTTAGAATTAATTTTAATGGAATGGAATGAGTCACCACCCTCTTGATGTGAAGGTTGTTCATAGGAGATAAGAACCTTGGATTTATGCACCAAGGTTGTCAAGGTTTTCATATCGATAGAGAGGGTGTCAAGTGTAGTGAAGCTAGAATTTATGGTAGCAATTTCAAAAGTAATTTGATTGATTTTTTGCTTATTTTGGGCTTGGGATGCATTAACTAGGTTCAATGAATTTTCGAGTTTGTTGAATAACATTTCTAGGGTAGTGAAACAATTGTCAAAGTATTGGTTGTGGGTGGCCATTGGGGAGATAAGATGGAAAGAATAGGATTGGTGGGTATTCACAAAAGGGATTATGAGAGAGTGGTCTCACTACGATCGGTAAAAAGGGGGAATATAATGAGATGGGTCCCAAGTAAGGGTTCCATAGAGAGTGGATGGGTCCACACACAAAACATTCTTATAAGAGATGGGTACCATGGAAATCACTGAGAAGAGACGAATATAGTGGGATAAATCCCAAAGAAGGGTGATGGTGGAACCAATATACTCTATTTTTATTTATTTTTATGCATGTGTTATAATCAGGTCTAAATAATAATGTAGTGACAAAATACCCAAATTTTTAATAGTTAAGATTGTGCAAAAATTTTCGCAACTTGGATGTAGGAAACAGGGTTTCCCACGTTGGATGTGCCATATTTCAACATTGGTTTTGTTCTATTATGTTTAAACATCAAGGTTTAGGATTTTGAGGGTTCCCACAGACCCAACAGTATCATATGATATATCAATCTTATATACCGATGAGGTCCAAAAGTAGCACTCGACCCAATATAACATGGCTCTAGCTGAGGAGGGTCAATCGTAACCTTAGAAGTACTACCAGATTACTAGGTATGTGAGAGTATCCTTCCCAAGTGTTATTCTTGGTGCCACGATTACATTCAGACGATCAATTGGATGAGATACGATTAGTTTCAAGAGACCTATGGAATTATCGATATACCCGAGGGTACGTGGGAGTGAAAATCCATGTGCATGTGTTGTATAATGTGGTACTACTTGAAGGGTTACCAACATGGGTTACATGGATTTCCAACAAGGTGAAAAAAATGGAGGCAGGACCATCAAATCATCTTTCAATCATTTAAAGAACCCGTTCCTTCTATACCAAGAACACTACTTTATAGTACAAATCTTCAAATTTAAATCCCTTAAACCTTTCTTAAATATGTTTACTTGACCAAGTTTAATATTCTCTTGTTAATACTTCTCTTAACTGGCCACCAGGACATCAGGACAACTGAGCCATCGGGCACTGGGATACAAATAACATGCCTCTTAGAAGTTTAGTTTAATAAGGTTAACCAACCACTGGGCATAAGGTTCTTATTTTTCAAACATTCTTGTGTTCAGGTATGAATCTAGCTAGGTTGAAGGTCTTTCAATTGGCCACCAACCCACCAGGAGTAATCTTTACTCACGTTCACTCACTAGGTATACTTTAGATCTGGTTGATCATTTTCAATTGTTGATCTCTTCTATGATAAATTATCAATGAACATGCTTGAGACACAAATATTCCCATGATTTCCATTGTTGGTATTCTAACAAACAATTTTTCCTTAGTGTTTGTCGAATTTCCTCCGTCCCTTCAAAGTTACAGTAACACCAACATATTATTTTCAATATTGTTCCTTAAAGATAATATCGATTCATACTTTATTCATTCACATAGAGACTCACTCACATTTGTTATATTTCCTCAATTCTGACCACGATACCCTTCCTTGCATTCGTCATTTAAGTTAGTTCTCTGCAAGTGGGTATACACATAAAACCTTGATTTCTCATCCACAAATTTAAAAAACATTCAAACACATTCATAGAGAGGCATACACATAGTGTTAGAGATAAAAATACAATATTTCTATGAAACTAATTCATATACATGAATTTCCTACATATCCAATCTATCTCTTTCATCTATGCAGACCCGAATTCACAATTTTGGGCACTTCTTTGGCCCTGGCCACCTTGTCTAATCCATGCCCAAAGTCTTACATAAATACTCTGAAGGTAAAAAAGCTTGAGATAAACCAAATCCCTAATAATTTATATCAATTTCGTTGACTCGCTCTATATTATTGACTGCATAAATATGAGGATCAATAGGATCGAATTCTTCATACATGGGAAAATTCCACATTACCTAACTAATTTCTCGAATTAGGAAAATAAACCCTATCCTTATAGAATCATATTACCTTAGGGATATACAATAATTTCACTAAGGGACCCCAATCCCTTTGGTAAATTCTAAGACCCACTTAGGCCCCCTCAACAATGTTAATTTTGGGAACTATGCTCTTGCATTAGACACCCAGGGTACACAAATTTTCATGATCTACTGATGACGATATTCAATCTACTACTAGGATTTTCTATATTCTTCTCCTCCTATATTCAAAACTTGATTTTTTTTCATACCATTTAAGTTATTGTCCTAATACTACAATGGTGTTCTCTACAACCTACCAAGATTCCATACTTTATGTTGTTGTTTCTTAATTAACTTGTTTTCACAATCATCTTAAACCAACTGAATTTGGATACTAGTCAAAATTAATTTTATTAACCACTTGAAAGCATTCATCAAACATTTCCAGAACTCTTCAAACTCAATATACATCTCCTCCTCTTTCTCATGTATTCAATTAACCTTTATTTTCTTCTTTATCGAAGATTGTCTGCTTCCATCTCTCTTCATATTCACAAAAAACATCCCATTCCAGAAAACAAATTGTTGGAAAATACCATTGTCTTCTCGGATTCCTTCTTGTTAAGGTTTAAGCTATTATTAGGTTTCTTTTCAATTTACTAGATAACCATAACATAGATAGGATCACTGCGAAAAACACAATCACAAAAGTACAAAAGCATTTATCTTGGGAAACCCTCAAGGGGAAGAAAACAAAACAAAACTTCTTTAATATAGATTCAATAACCAAGTACCATAGCCAATCCAATGCCAATACAATAAACCAAAAACTAGAGAATATCCTCTCCCAAGCAATGCACCTCTCTCTCTTCCTTCTTTCGGCAACTAGTAATTGCAACTTCTTTCAATACTTGCGCACTAGATGAGTGAGTTGAGTGAGTGAACAAATGAGTGGTTCGATTCCTTTATTTATACAAATAGGGAAGCATTGAAAGGAGGTGTCTCTTCACTGACAAGGCCGACTTATCTTTCTCAGTGATTAGAACCACTTTAATTTGTCCGGGGGCCAAATTCTTAATTTGCATATTACAATTAGGATTTGACCAATCCACAAAATAGAATTTGGTCAATTAAAATTCCCGACATGATCAATCCACAAAAGGGGATTGATCAAATGAATAATAAATGAATAATAAATAGAATACTCTTTGCAGTTATAATATTTCAACACTCCCCCTTAACAAGAAGGGTATTCTACAACATCATCAGGAGAGAGAGAGATGGAAACACCATCAACTGGGTAACAACATCAATTGGATAACATCATCAACTAGGTAACAACATCCACTGGATAACATTATAAACTAGGAAACAACATCAACTGGATAACACCATCAACTGGGTAACAACATACACTAGATAACATCATTAACTAGGCAACAACATCAACTGGATAACATCATCAATTGGGTAAAAACATCAACTGGATAACATGAGGCATCAATATAATCCACTTGGTCATCTAGCATCATGATCACTGACTGGTTCTCCATGAATCCATATTAAAGAAGTTTTGTTCTCTTTATCTTTGCACATAATATACTCTTTCTTTCTTTCACCTTCACGTAGAAGATACTCTTTCTTATCTTCACACATAGTATATCTTATCTTCACACAGAAGATATCTTATCTTCACACATAAGATATTCTATGAGTTTTTCCATTCCTTTTATGTTCTCCCTTCTCTTGTAGTCATCTATCTCACCCATCCACTCGGGAGGACTACTACCATAGCTTCACTCCTAGTCATCACACATGAACCAGAGAAGCTAAGATGCTAGCTGGGGAAATACTACACTCCCTTTCCATGATCCATGCAGCATCACGACACAAACCTTAAGAGCCAACTAAAAATTCCACATGGTCAAGGTTTGTGTTCCAGGCTACTCAATCCTTGGCGAGAGGAGAGTGTCTGTCCGCTGCCCCTTGGAGAAACATCCACACTCCTCTCTATGAGGTTGGTCACACCCCTCTCTACGAGGTTATTCTAGCATGTCCCTAGAGTATCAAAAACTCAACACTTGGACAGAGGCCAACCTTGGAAAATTTCTCACTCACCTTCTCTACGAAGGTCTCTTATCTTTTCCTTCTTTATGAAGTATACCTGTGGTATTTCTCATTCCTTATCTATGAAGGTATCTTCCTTAAAATCCCGGGTTCCTTCTTGAGTTCAAACATTTCTTTCTTTTTAACTTCATACTGGATCAACCTGCTCCCTCTGCATCTATAAGAATGGTACTGGAGAAATCTGCAGTTACCTGCATATCATCAACTATATCTCAATATCCATCTTTCTCTTCATATTGAACATTTATGTTTTGCATGTTTAGGAGCCTCCTACTCCTATATAAATACTGGATATTGTCTGGTATTTATTGACTATCACCATATCATAAGTTCTTCTCATGCTGTCTAACTTATGCAAGTCAAAGCATAAGTTCTTTCTTCCAAGACCTGTAAACTTACTTATAGTATGTGTTGAGTCTCCATTTTGACACCTCTATTACCATATATTACCCTCTATCTGAGCCTATTTTACCTATGCTATGTGTAAATACTTGACCGTTTCCTCCACAAATACACTTGATGACCTTGTCAATATGCCTAAAGAGGTAACTTATGATTAAGGCATGATTTGTTTAGTTTTCCTGAGTTAATTCGATTAAATTCTTGATTATGTATGATCCTAATCACTTTGAATCTTAAGCATCTTGATATGGTACCTCATTATTCTGGTACTACAAATATAGAGCGATCTGGTACTGCAACTATGGCGTGATCCGGTACCCGATCTATTTCGGTACCAAGGCTCCACCTATTATGGTACCAAGGTTCCACCTATTATGGTACCCGCACAACATTGCATCCGGTACAAATACATTCAACACTACATCCGGTACCAGTCTTGCACCTAATCCAATACTACCTTTGCACTTGATCTGATACTCATGATCATGACTGTGTTGATTTGGTACTAAAACCCTGTCTACAGAATTTCGGTACCATCATTTCGCTTGATCTGGTACCTCACTATTCTGGTACTACAACTATAGAGCAATATGGTACTAAAACTATGGTGTGATCTAATACCCAATCTATTCCAGTACCAAGGCTCCACCTATTCCGGTACCCAGTCCATTCCAGTAATAACGCTCCACCTATTCTGATACCAAGGTTCCATCTATTCAGGTACCCACACAACATTGCATACGGTACCAACACATTCATCACTGCACCCGGGACCAGTATTTCACCTGATTTGGTATTGCCTTTGTTGATCTAGGTGGATATTGGGGGTCACCCACCTTTTCCAAATGGCTCAAAACATTTTTCTGGCCATTTTGGCAATTTACTATTTTTAGCAGGTTTTCACTTCTGGGGCCATTTTGAGGGCCTAAATGAATTTTTTTTGAGATAGAGGTTCTCAATGATAGCCGAAGGCATGATTGAGCCCCCAAAATGAATCTCCTCGATGATACCTTTCCAACGAGCTATCACACACCTAAAATGGAGATAGTATGCAAAAGTTATGACCCTGGGAAGTTGATGTACTCACTTACCCAAACGGGGCCCACATGACTTTTGGCGCTTCATCTCCTAGGGTTAGGCTTTTGGATGTCTAGGAATTTTGGCATTCTCGATTATTGTAAAAATTCCTCCAGAGCCTCATTGTAACCGTCTTCTTGTGAATGCGAGTAGCCATCACATATCTTCTCAGAGATAAGCTGCCACCATTCTAGTGAGTCTTTCACTCTGTATTTTTACAGTCTCTGTACATTTCTTTCATTAATAGAAATCGTGTATTACTGTATCTCTGTTTTTATGGTTGCATCTCTGATATATTTCTGTTATATTACTGGATATATGAGATATCTCTGTTCATTTCTTTATTATATCTCTGCTCTCATTTCGTGCCGAAAATAATCCGGATCAGTGGTATCAGAGCAGGCTGCTCTTGATCATTTTTCAGTGCATGTCCCCGACGAGGTCCGAGTATAGAAAGTTGGGTCTTGAGCTTGTCTCTCTTGAGGAAAATAGCTCTCGCACACCCAAGAAACCCTCAATGGTGAAAGAAAAGAAAAATGATGGAGCAAACGATCCTATCAGTCTGTTTCTTGAGCAAGCTCTCACGCGACAGAGGGATGAAATGATGGAGAATTTTTCCCACATCCTTCAACACCTACAGATAGCATCAGGCACATCTTCATCAAGCAGCCACTTTGGAGGCACCTCGCCTTTCAAGGTACATGTTAATTTTGATATTCCCGTATTTGAAGGTTAAAGAGATGCAGATGCCCTAGATAAATGGTTAAATATGCTAGAAGGTTATTTCTCTGTTCATAGTTTTTCAAACAAGGAAAAGATCACTTTCGCGCTCCTTAAGGCTCTCCCCCATGTCAAACATTGGTGGGAAACTTACTGGGAACAGAGTTCCACAGAGGAGTCTGGAATATATGGGGCCAAGCCCACTTGGGATTTTTTTGTGGATGCGGTAAAGGAACAATACTACCCTGTTGGAAACTATGAGGAACAATACATGAGATGGACCACACTGCGGCAAGAGAGGGGCCAAGCAGTTCCAAATTTCACCAATACCTTCCATACCTTGCGCACCAAGCTAGGTATCAAATACTCCGAACGACATTTGGTTCTGAAATACCGTGGGGCTCTACATAGATACATCCAAACTGAAATGGATTTTCTAGACGTCTCATCACTCGATGCTGCCTATCGACATGCTGTTAAAATAGAGAAGAAATTTAAGCACCAGAACAAACAGGAGTTCGGGTCTGCAAATCCACAACAATCAAAGTATGACAAAGACAACCCTAACAAATAGTCTCCCGAAAACCAGTCCAAGCCACAGGAAAAGAAGGGTCACGGGAAGACAAAGAAGGACACCGAAAAATGGTGCGATTTCAACAAAAGCCCCTGGCACAACACCGATGAATGTCGCTCAAAACAGTCATTGGTGGATGAGATCAAAGACAAGGAGCCAAACCCTAATTCAGAATCTGATTCTAAAAATACTGGTAAAAGACAGATCATCGACGCAGACCCCACTGCTATTTTCGCGAGCACAACAATTCAACCAGAAGAACCAATAGATCCAGAAGATTGGGAGCGCCTTTTTCATTCACAGATGTGGGTGAAGGGGACCTCGCTGCATTTTATTGTTGATAGCGGAAGCCAAAAGAACCTCATCTCAGCAGAGGTCGTCAAACAGTTGGGATTGTCGACAACACCACACCTGCAACCAGACAACATTGGGTGGGTTCACCAAGGACGAGATCTTCGTGTCAGCCAACAGTGTCGATTGTCATACGGCATCCAACCCTTCAAGGATGAGGTATTATGTGATGTTGCCCCACTGGATGTCTGTGATGTTCTCTTGGGCCAGCCATATATGTGGAAACAC
>ML777945.1:676826-702677 GCA_009831015.1 Picea engelmannii | reverse complement strand
TCTTGGGCCAGCCATATATGTGGAAACACCATGCTATCTATGAGTCTCGACCCCGTAGTGTCATTATTACTCTGGGGGGTCATCTCTACAGGATACTAGAGGTAGTTCCAACTACTGCCCCACCTAAACAGTGTTGCAAGGTATTATCTCATACTAGAAAATTTGTCTTCTCCACAATCTGTTCAAAGGGTGAACAGAAGGATACTACAGCCACCACAACTTTGGCCAAAGCACCTTCTATCCAACAGAAGCAGGTCGACAAGGTTGCAGCAAAGCACGAAGATTCCTTCTGCACACAGTCATCTAAAATAGCCAGACTGGTTAAAAAGGTCCAAACCTTCCAGCCAAAGGTTCGTGACAGATTTCCACAAACTAGGCAGCGTGACTTCTCCAGCAAGACAAGCAGCTCACCAAGATGCAGATTCAACAAATGCTTTTCCCTCTTCCCCGGGAACTCAATGCAATGGAGACCATTGCTTCCTAAGGAGGGAGGATTGATCCAGGTGGATATCGGGGGCCACCCACATTTTCCAAATGGCTCAAAACATTTTTCTGGCCATTTTGGCAATTTACTATTTTTAGCAGGTTTTCACTTCTGGGGCCATTTTGAGGGCCTAAATGAAGTTTTATTGAGATCGGGGTTCTCAATGATAGTCGAAGGCATGATTGAGCCCCCAAAATGAATCTCCTCGACGATACCTTTCCAACGAGCTATCACACGCCTAAAACGAAGATAGTATGCAAAAGTTACGACCTCGGGAAGTTGATGTACTCACTTACCCAAACGGGGCCCACATGACTTTTGGCGCTTCATTTCCTAGGGCTAGGTTTTTGGATGTCTAGGAATTTTGGCATTCCCGATTATTGTAAAAAGGCCTCCAGAGCCTCATTGTAACCGTCTTCTTGTGAATGCGAGTAGCCGTCACATCTCTTCTCAGAGATAAGCTGCCACCATTCTAGCGAGTCTTTCACTCTGTACTTTTACAGTCTCTGTACATTTCTTTCATTAATAGAAATCGTGTATTACTGTATCTCTGTGTTTATGGTTGCATCTCTGATATATTTCTGTTATATTACTGGATATATGCGATATCTCTGTGCATTTCTTTATTATATCTTTGCTCTCATTTCGTGCCGAAAATAATCCGGATCATTTGTGCCTAATCTAGTACTCATGTTCCTGACTGTTTTGATCCAGTACTAAAACCCTGTCTATAGAATTTTGGTACCAACATTCCAGTACTAGACATAATTCAAAATTTTGGAATGCTTTTAGACGAAAATCGGGCACATGGGTTTTGTCCATAATGATGTTGACATGTAGACATGTGTGTCATAATTCACCCATATCGCATGTGTGGACCTACATCTCAGGTGGAATGATTCTGCAAAAATTAACAAAAATCTCAAACTGCCAACTTGCGCCTTGATTTTCGTGCATATGGTATAAGATCTAGAAATTAGAAGATATGGGTTTTGTCTAGAATATGGGAAACTGAGTACTACATGGGAAAATTTTCAAAATTAGTATTGGTTTGGGATATATGGGTGGAGCCCAAACTTGAATCTGCCCAAATTGATTAAAAAGACAGATTTGTGGGATTTATCCTAAAATTGTGAAAATTGTTTCTTAGTTTGGGGATTAGTTTCATCCATTCCTCCATGGATTTTATGTATAAATAAGACCTCACAGGTCTGATTGAGGAGGAATTATTATGCTGTAAGATTGGTTCTTAGAGAATGGTGTATGTTGTTATGCTGGGAAATGAAATGTTGAACTTCTAATTCACTTAATCAATTGAAGGAATGCAAATGTTGTTTTGTGAAATTCATGGGAATAAGTAAAGTGATTTAGTATGCAATTTCTTTAGAGGTACTTTGTTGGTTCGGCAAGGGCCCACCTCCCCAACCAAGGTAAACCTCCCTGTACATGTTTATGTGTGATTGTGTGAGTGTGAACATTTAATAGTTGTGTGTTGTAAATGATTTTAAATGCATTTTAAGTTCAATACATAGTTGTTTGATTTTGAATTAGTGTGAGTAATTAAACACTGAACATAGTAGATAGTTCCATTTCCATTTTTGCAGATTGATATTTAATTGAGAAGAGTTTGATAAATGTGTGGGATTTATTATTACATGAACTTGTCAGAGTCCTGTGTGTTTGTGGCTTCTACCTAAGTCTGTGTTTTTCCTCGTCTCTCTCCTTTCGTAGACCAAGTCTTAAATCCCCCCCCCTTCAGCTTGTAAAATCATTTTCGTTTGCCCCCCTCTGTGTTTAAAATGCCCTGGTCTCACTATTTTTCTAGCCCACAACCAGTCATCTGAATCCTCGATCATGCAGGCCACAACCATGAACACAAAGCACAACTTTCCTAGTAGTCCATTTCGAGCTTGAAGCACAAGAAGATTTTTAGACAGTTTTAATCTTTCAACGACGAAGATCCATCAGGCGAATTGATCGACGACGTGCATTCTTTTGGAAGGTCAAAATTTGCGTGAAGTATAGCGCCAGAGAAAAATACCGAAGTCAAAAGGTCGAGCAAAGATTTAATATGGGCCATAGAAATCATTAGGAGAGATCAATGCTGGAAAATAATCATGAGAATCAAGACTTCGAAATGTCGTTAAAGTTGTTCATCAAAGGTCGGAACTCCCAAAACCCGAAATTAGCATGGGCCTTCCGATCCAATAGGACGCGTGGCACCAGATCCAAATTGCGGAGAAAGTCATTTAGGGAAAACTGAAGTGAGGAATGCGCAAATTTACCGAGTCCCAAAATGCCAAAGGCTCGAGGTATCAAAGTGCCGAAATTAATCTAGAGCATTCAATTCAGAGGAAAATGTGGCGTCAGATTAGCGGATTCGCAGTTTTACAAATGAAAAGTTTTGAAGGGAGCTATCTTTCAAAGTCCCAAAAAGTGAAACCATGAATCACTTTGAAGATAAGCATCGAGTCACGGCCCGAGGTCATGTGGAAAATGGGTCTAGGAGGAAATATTTTCACCCATCACGTGAGGTCGACCAATGTTTGAAGTCCTAAAGCTTGAAATCAGTAGGAGCCATCGAATTCAGAGGGATGTGTCGCACCAGATTCGAGAATTCACAGTTTCGAGAATCAAAGGTTTTAGCATGGAGCACAACGTAAGTTTGCGAAGCATGAAGTCAAGAAGAACTCGAGAATTGGGCCCATGGTCATGGCCTGTGGTCATATGGAAAGCGACTTTCATGCAACTTTCAATAGGCACTGTCAGAATTTTTATTCTTCTAAGTTAATTTTTCATAATTGTTGTGAAGAATATAAAGACTATGTTCAAGGTGTGACTGTTTCGAATGAAAGTTGTGAGGATGAAAGCTCCGAGGATGAATGTTGTGAGGATGAAGGTTGCGATGAGGAAGAAGATGCCCTGGCTGATTTGATCACTTTCTGCAAGGATAGATAAATTGAAGGTAGATCGTGTTCACTTCTCTTTCGAAGAAAGCACAGAGGATTTTCCAGTCCTAGGAGCAGATGTTTTTTGCAGCCCTGCTCATGATGGTGAGGTTGCGGATTGCATAGCCATAGAGGCAACATATTCTTCCCCTGATGCACCTACTGTCTCAGATTTAACAAAGATATAGTTGTGTACTTAGATGAAAAGAAACATATCCCTSCCTCATTTTGATGTCTCGGGGAGTAACTAGCATGTGTATAATAGCTATGAATCAGATTATGAGATGAATATGAAGGATTTACAAGAGAGTGCAACATATCCAAAGGTGCATTTTATATCCTTCCTAGATCCTGTAAGTGAGAAACCATCACCTGGGATCAATCATCCTGCATCAGTCATTCACTTACCTGCGGTTACCAAAGACATCCAACCATGTGTGAGTAGCTGCAAGAAAAAACATGTTTTCTGTCACCAACCCAAAGGGTTTTTTTACTTTTTTTATGAGCTTGTAAGGGAGTACATGGAGTTACATATCCTTCATTCTTTGGAGCCGTCCAACTTTATCATGACTTCAAAACTAGGAGGAAGGATAGAATATATGATCTATTTGTTGTCACGGTTGCATTATCTGTTGTTAATCACTGACAGAGTAAATAGTATTCCAGTTAGGAAGTTACTTAAATGGCTATGGTGGAAGTTCACTTTCACCTAACACTGTGTAAAAAATCATTAGTCTAGGGATGTACATAAATAAGCTCCTTCTGGAGCCCATGTATTTGCTTTCGTTTAGAGTTTTTACCAGCCTGTAATCCTCAACAGGAAATATTTTGAGCTCGACTCCATAACCCAACAACTAAGGCACTAAAAATACTTGTTCTTGGCAGCTCGTAGGGAGCATGCCATCCCTTGTGGAGCCAAATGTTATCACATGAACTTGTCAGAGTCCTGTGGGTTTATGGTTTCTACCTAAGTCTGTGTTTTCCCCTATCTCTCTCCTTTCCCAGACCAAGTCTTAAATTTTCCCCCCTTCAAGTTGTAAAATAGTTTTTGTTTGCCTCCCTTTGTGTTTAAAATGCCTCGTTCTCCCTGTTTTCCCAGCCCATAGGCAGTCATCCAAATCCTCGATCATGCAGGCTGCAACCATGAACACAAAGCACATATTTCCTAACAGTCCATTTCGGGCTTGAAGCACAAGGAGAGTTTTAGGCAGTTTTAATATTTCAATGGTGGAGATGCATCAGGTGAATCGATCGACGACGTTCATTCTTTTAGAAGGTCAAAATTTACGCGAAGTATAGTACCAGAGAAAAATCCTGAAGTGAAAAGGTCGAGCAAATATTTAATCTGGGTCATAGATCTCATTAGGAGAGATCAACGGTGGAAAATGATCACAAGAATCAGGAGTTAGAAATGTCGTCAAAGTCGTTCATCAAAGGTACGAACTCCCAAAACCAGAAATTAGCGTGGGCCATCTGATCTAGCAGGATGCATGGCACCAGATCTGAACTGTGGAGAAATTCATTTCGGGAAAAATGAAGTGAGGAATGCGCAAATTTCCCGAGTCCCAAAATGCCAAAGGACCAAAGTCCCAAGGTTCCGAAGTGCCAAAATTAATATGGACCATTCAATTCAGAGGAACATGTGTCGTCATATCAACAGATTCATAGTTTCGTGAATGAGAAGTTTTGAAGGGAGCTATCTTTCAAAGTCCCGAAAAGCAAAACGCCAAATCACTTTGAATATAAGCACTGGGTCATGGCCCGAGGTCATGTGGAAAGCAGGTCTCGGAGGAAATATTTTCACCCATCTTGTGAAGTCGGCCAAGGTCCGAAGTGCTGAAGCCTGAAATCAACAGGATCCATCTGATTCAAAGGGATGTGTGGCACCAGATCTGAGATTTCGTAGTTATGCCAATCAAAGGTTTTAGCATGGAGCATGGCATAAGATTCTGAAGCACGAAGTCATGAAGGACCCAGAAGTTGGGCCCATGGTCATGGCCCATGGTCATATGGAAAACGTGGCCATAAAGAAGGGTAAGTGCCTATTGAGCGGCTGACGATTGGGTTTTTCAAGGAAGCAATCATGGCCGTCAAATTCAAAGCAAGTCCGATCGTCGATATGAATGAGGCCATTTCGCAAGTTCGGGCATGGAGATATTTGGAATCAAGTGGAGTGAAGACTCCCGAAGGATGAAATATTGAAGCACCTTTGGATATGAGCACCAAGTTATGGCCTGAGGTTGCATGCAGGATGTAGCAATGGAGAGGAGCTACGCCAAAGGCCGAAAGCACATGTATTGGTCACATAAGAATATTTGCATGGCCTCGAGGCATTGGGATTGACTAAGAGAAGTCATGGGCACTGCTTGGAACATTCATGGGTGTCAGGCCTCGTCCCGATCCTGATGAAGGTCGTTAATGGAAATGGGGGCGAAAGTTGAGACCTCGTCTCACCCCATAAATGGAAAGAATACTGAGAATGGTCGTGGGGAGGAGATTGTCAATCTAAAGTTTCCTGTGGGACAAATTTTCCTACAAAGCACATAACTAAGTCGAGCTCACGTCTGACATAAGAAGGCCTGCACAGGTTGACATAGTAGGTGCCGTCTGTAAACTTTGAATGCAGGGGTCCGATAACATTCCTGGTGGTTGCATCATTTTTAGTATATATAGGGAGTTTTGATTTTTTCTTAAGGTCTAATGGTTGAGCTAGGCTCCCTGCTATTGTAATATTTTGATGAAGAACATTAGTTCTTTGGTTATGTCTTGATCTAATACTTCTTGATTAATCTAAGTCAACTTTCTTACTCCATCTTACTTTCCTCTGATACTGAGAGAGTTGATGATTGATTGATTCACATGGATTGTTGTGACTGTACTATGATGAATGTTTGATTATAATGTTGTTATGATTTCTTTCAGTTTCCTTGAAATTTGAATCCAAGAGGATCTTGTGTTTAAGTTTTTCTTCCTTAGGTTGTTGGAAGGCCTGATGTTCACGATAGACCTCTACACTTTTCTCACCAAATTATTCCTCCTACTCACCTTTACTCCAACTTACTGACTGAAGTTGATCCAAGACCTCAATTGCTTGCGCATACCAATCCAGATTTCTGAGTTAGAAAATTATTTTCATTGAGTCTTCTCCATTTGGCATATTAAAACTCATTTACATTTACTTTATAAAATGATGGGTACTGGGCTTCCCTTCTATGAAATCTGAGGTTGACTTCTAGTGCTAATAGGATTTTTAAGCAAGCAAATATTATTGTTTTGAGTTTATAATTGTGGCATTCTTATTAGGTACATGAACCACAAGATTTCATCTCTTACTGTCATGTTCCATATAATGAAGTCTCTCAATCATGTTGGTTGTTTCCTTTACTAAAGAAGGTTTGATTGGATTGAGTAGAGTTATGGTTGATTTCTGTCTAAGAGTGAATAAAGGGGATTGTTGATTACTATTGTAAATGCTATAAGAAGCAAGATCTAAGTCCATCTCTCCATTTCATGAGCCTATAATGAATAGACTTGTCATCTAAGAAAGAGCCTTTTCAATTGAGTGTTTGTTTGAGAGTTTTACTATGATATTTATCTTCTAAGTTTGAAGTTGTGTGAAGCATTTACATATTCCAAAAGAGAATTTTATGTTTCTTGATTGAGATATACTCATCAGACATAGGAACCAATTTGCTATCGACACATATAGTACATCAAATCTATTGATTACGAATCCTGGTCGATAATTTATGTTTGGTAATATATTATGCATATAATTGCACCGACAATATTCTTTTTGAGATATGTCACTTAGCCAATGAGTCAGTAACAATAAGTAGTAATCAAATAAAACTATATCATGATTTCTATCAGATTAATACACATCTTTTCTTAAGCAAAAAATGTTCAACCATGTACACATATGAAACCCTAATCATGAGTAAGAATTTTGAACTCTTTGTCACTCTAGCTATGAAATTACCAAATGTTCCCTTACTATCATAGCTAAACACATACCTTTGTCACTCTCATGAGTGATCATACCTGAAATAAATATTTTATCTCTTTCTTTATCCTCTTCTTTGATACTTCCTTCATAAATATGCATAAACACTAAAATAAAACGAGGTTAATTAACACTCTCACAAAAATTAACTTGTAATGATAAAGTATTAAAGTAAACAAGATACTAAAAATAAACATGAATACTTATCTTTTGTTTTTGTGTGGGGAGGCTCCAAAAACTCCACCATTTTCTATCTTTCTTCAGATCAACTATCTTCAACTTAAAGTACATATTTCTCAATTTATACTAAAGATTTCTTTGAGGGAGGAGATTCCTCTTCCTCTCCCACATGTGCTTGATGCTTTATTTTCCCTTTTCCTTGAGGACAATCATAGGAAAAGTTCCCAACTTTTGACAGTTGTAGCATCTTATCTTTGAAACATATTTCTTCATATATGGAACTATTAAGAAGTTAGCTTCTTTATTTTTCTTCTTGAAGAAACTTCTTCTATTCTTCTGAACTGTAAGAGCTTCCTCTTTGTCAACAATTAATCTCTTCTATTGGTCTGCAAGTCTAGATTCTTCGTGTGTGCAATCTGCCCATAACTTATCAAATTTGGGTAACTTGCTTCTTACACACACTCCTTGTACAAAAGGAATCCAAAATGTTGGAAACCCATTTAGTGTTGTGGTTACAATATATTTTTCACTAATGACATCTCCAATAGCTGGAAGTTGATCTCTAATCTGAGAAACTCTCATAACATAGGATGAGACAGATTCTGATTTTTCCATCTTCATATTACGAAGCTGATTTCTTAAGTCAAGATTTCGGCTAATGTCTTTGCTTTCATATAACCTGTTGATTTCTTCATACATTTTCCTTGCTATATGTAGTTTGAATATATGAGGGATCAACTAATCATTTCTTGAATCTGAAAGGATTATCTTTTCTTTCTTTTCATTCTTCTTGTGCTTGGTCATTTTCTCTTCTTCCTTTGGTTTTGGTATACCCACTGTAACATGTTATAGAAGATCATTAACATGTTATAGAAGATCATTATCGTCTAGAATCATCTGCAACCTATTCTTCCAAGATATGAAGTTTACAGATCCTTCCAACCTGTCTTATACCCTCATACCGATAGCCATTCTTTCTTGTAGTAGAAACCCTATCCCTCTAGGCTATAGAAATAATAGAAAAATCAAATTTATTGGATCTAAAAATTGAACTCACCAAAAGATGCACTGGAATGAGGCGAGTATGCTGGTATAGTCAGTTTTTGAAAATTCCAATTTCTAACACTTGAAACTGGACCTGCAAAATTCTGGATTGCACCTTCTGGTTTTTTGGTTCTTCTGGTTTCTTGGTACTTCTGGTTTTTTGGTACTTCAGGTACTGGCGAAAAATAGGGTCTCACTTTCCGGGAGTTCTATCCAATAAGAAGGTGCGTTGAAGGTGTCAATGAGTTCGTTAGTCTAGGGCGCACTTTTCTAGATGATCTTTGGGCTGGAATTACTCTTCAATAAAAAACACTATTTTTTTTGTATGACAATAGTGACGTTTTTCTTTTTCCTGTGAAATATTCTCTCTTTAGCTTAGCTCTGGTACCATGTTAATATTTAAGTTATTATTAGGTTTCTTTTCAATTTACTATATAACCATAACATAGATAAGATCACTTAGAGAAAAACAATCACAAGAGTACACAAGCATTTATCCTGGGAAACCCTCAAGGGGAAGAAAAACCAACAAAATTCTTTAATATATATTCAATAACCAAGTACCATAGCCAATCCAATGCCAAGACAATAAACCAAACAATAGAGAATATAATCTCCCAAGAAATGTGCCTCTCTCTCTTCCTTCTTTCGACAATTGGTAATTGTAACTTCCTTCAATACTTGCACACTAGATGAGTGAGCTGAGTGAGTGAACAAATGAGTGGTTGGCTTCCTTTATTTATACAAACTGGCAAGCGCTGAAAGGAGGTGTCTCTTCACTGACAGGGCCGACTTATATTGTTTGGTGGTTAGAACCACTTTAATTTGCCTGGGGGCTGACTTCTTAATTTGCATATTACAATTAGGATTTGACCAATCCGCAAAAGGAGATTTGGTCAATTACAATTCTCAACATGATCAATCCACAAAAGGGGATTGATCTAATGAATAATAAATGAATAATAAATAGAATACTCTTTGCAGTTATAATATTTCAACACTTATTTCTCTCCAATTTTCATGTCTTTCTGACGCAATGTTGCAACCTTTTATAGTCTTCACCAATCTTTGGATTTGGTAGCTAATCTTCTAGGAATTTCAATTCTTCATCAGAATTTGTAGGAACTATATATGAGTGATTCCCTTCTCTTGCAATCTTCTTCTCTATCATAAGGTTGTTTCCTTTCATTTCATCTGCTCAAATTTTCTTGTCCCTGTCTCTTTGTGGCAATTCTGCATTATCCTCTTCCTTTATGATATATTTTAATGACTATACATCTTCATGTCCTACACAACCCACATACACACACAAATTCTTAGTTTTAACAATATGAGCATCTCTTTTCTCTTTATATTTCTCTAACATCCTTTCCTTGTGTTGGAATAAAATCTCAAAGAAATTCATGAGGTCTTCATCATGTACCTCATCCTCTTCTCCATCCATTTATCACTTCTCTAGTTCACAAATGTGAAATATTTGTCCTTCTCCAAAGGATTGCTTCCTATACTCAACTTATTTGAGGTTTTCCTCTATTATGATCCAAGTATTCAACTTGTGTCTCAAAATTTGTCTCAATGTTCTTGCATTTGATTGTTTGATAGTCCACTTTACATTTTTCCTCAAATTCCAACCATATCTCTAGTCTTCCTCAACTTATCCCTATAGGAACTTCATCATATGCCTGTGTCTTTCTTTCATCTCAACTATCTCTCTTTCAAGTTTCTCATTGCTCATCTCTCTATGGCTTCTTTCCTATGAACCCTTCATCTATCTATATCTAGTCATTTCCATATCTCTAATCTTGAAAATTCTCAAGAGTGAGCTGCAAATAGCCTCTACAACAACATATCTTTTACACCCTTCTACAAAATACCTCACCAAGTTTCTCTCCTGGAATTGGAATTTTGGTATATCTCGGTTATTTCAAATAGAACGTCTTGAGATTCCTCTACTCTTTCACTAATATACTTGTAGTCTTCAACACCTTCTCACTTCCTTAAGAGATTATGTTTCTCTTCTTCCTCTAGACATCTCTATCTAGAACCATAATTGTGGAGCTTCCTTAACAACTTCTACCCAACCACAACTGTATTTTTTTATTCTTTCCTTCTCTATTAAAAATTCTCTAGTGTAAGGGTTTCATGCAACATTTCTACTTACTTATAGCTACTACAGATATATGAAAAGACCCTATCCAAATACCTTTACTTATAACAAACTTTGCTTAATTTTTTTGTGATAGTGTTAACCAGACCACCAATATCACCATTCCAACAAAACCATGAAGGATTATGCTCGTCTCTTCCACTGGGGATGCTTATCCTATCATCAGGCCACCAATCATCCTCCATCATACATTCTCAATCGATTGTGAATCTGTTCCGGTGTAATAGGCCACTCAACACAAGGAATTTAATACCAATGAGACATGTTAGGACTGCTCTTTTTGAATCATTTAAGGGTCATTCTAGTTACCAAGCATTCATTTAGATTTTTATCTCTTTGATGATCAACTCTCAATATATTCCATATTTCATCTCCTTCATCACTACACGTCCAGTATTTTTCGTCATCATTAAAGCCACAAAGTTCAAATGAACTTCATCATGATCTCATCCTTATACAATCAAGATAAATTCATTTGGGCCTCTTACATAGAAACTCACCTTTCATTGTATCCCTCATACACACAACTGAAATTCACTAGGGTTCATTCACAGGTCATTAACACACATACACATATCATACACACATCAAAAAAAACAAAACATAGATAACATATAGAGTCATTCACACATAGATTTGATTAAATTGATCTCTATACATGGTTTCTATAGAATCATAAACCTTCCTACTTATCTACTATCCTTCTTACATAGCTTGGGAACTTCTTTGGCCCTTGAAACCTTGTCTAATCCATGACCAAAGGATTACATAGATACTCTGAAGGTAAAAGCATCCCGATATAACAAATCCTAACAACAACTATCAAATATATCGACTTGCTCTATATTCTTGATTGTATACATACAAGGATCAATACAATCAAATACTTGATACTTGGGAAAATTCCATGCTACCCAATTAATTGCTCGAATTAGGAAAACCAACACTTTCCTTCTAGAATCATACAAACTTAGGAAAATACAATAATTTCATTAAGGGAACCCACTCCCTTTAATAAATTCCAAGACCCCCTCAGGCATGCTCAACAGTGTTAATTTTGGAAACTATGCTCCTACATCATAAACCATTTATATCTCTCATACGTGTTCTTCCCCAATCATAGTTTTACCCACTTAACAATAGATCATTGTGATTTAAATATGCAGACATATGTCTCTAGCCTTAATTTTGTTTTCTAAAACTCTACAAAGGAAAGGGATTCAATCATACTTGTAAGGTACTAGAAGGAAATATGCAGATAAGAAACACACTTATTATCACAATAATTAGCAGAAAGAATGAAATATTAAGCAGAATGGAATGATAGATCTAAAATAAAAAACCTTTATTATCTTGAGAGAAAAGTTCACTTACCTCTTCGAGGGGGAAACCTCGAATTGAGTGGAGCTTAAGTACAAATGATTTTACAAGACAACCTTTTCCATACCTTATACCCATATTTGTACTATTTTTATCTTGTAGAGAACATTCTATAGGAAGAACAATCGATAGGAATAACATTCTAGAGGTGGAAACTTCTAGTAAGTCTTCTTACATTAAACATCTTCCCATTATTACATAGGCCTTAATTAGTAATGAATACGTTTATTGCATATAAAATCATATACTTCTATATACTTGAGGGGTTAGGTAGGTTAGGATGATAATAGAGTTTCAAATAAATATTTGGTGGAATTCAGATTTAACCTTTGACAAATCTAGAATTCTACTTTCATCTCTGATCAAAACCCAATGTTTAAATCCACGAACATTCTCAGAGGACAATTTCAACTTTCAAATATATCAAACTGTATATTTCTCTAATGACTGAAATTCATTTAGGAAGAATTCTAACCTTTGACCATAGAGAAAGTGGAGTTTTAACTACGATAAAAGTGAAAACTTTGTTCCAATGTGCGATTTCAAAGTTATTTTTAGATCTTTTGACCTAAAATTGTTTTGAAGATTTTAGGGAATAAAAAATTAGAAAACAAATCTTTTATTTAGAGTAAAATTTTTATCATATTTGAAAGAGGAAAAAATTTAGAAAATAAGTTAAAGATATAATACTAATAAAGATAGTTTTTAGGGTCTTTTTAGGTCTCAACAAATAGTCATTAGACCTAACACACTAAAAGAAGCATAATACATATCTATTAATCCCACCCAATATGAGAAGCTCACAACTATTAATTCATATTGTCTAAGAAAGTGTTGAGTAGATTGAACTACATGTCAGTAGATTTCTTGAGTATATTACATTGAAATACATAACAATTAAGAAACTCAATGTAAAGAATCGATGATTACATTATTCCATGAATTGTTGAATGATTCCCATGAGTATGTAGATATTGTAAAGTTGATTATTAATTATATACATAATGCTATGAAATACACGATAAAAATAAATAATTAAATAATAAATATATATTATGCATGATTTGTAAGATTTCTTTAATATTCCATTCGAATAGTTTGTCACAACAAATCTTTCAATATTCTGAAATCTTGTGTTATGCAATTTATTACCTTAGGTTTAAGATTTAGTATTGATAGTTTGGTGCTCAAATTTACAGAAATAAATGAAACTAAAATAAAAGAAACAATAAAATGAACATGCATCCACACAAATGAAAATATGATGTGACTTCAGAAAACTAATACAAGGGAATAACCTAGCTAGAAGGTGAAGCCTATGCTCTATTATCTTTTTCTTAGTTAGGAAATGAAAATACAAGGAAATTGGCATTCACCATAGAGTTTCCATGGACATCGTCGAGTGAAGGGATGCTACAAAATCTTCTACATAATCTATTATGATTCAATATGTAACTCCTATATGCTATGCTCAAATATGGAGTAATATCAATAACAAAAGTATGGAACCCCTTCATTTACTAGAATCCAAATATATAACTTAACTTGATCATCATCTAAGGTTAGGGTTAGTTATTTTCATGCCTCAACCCTCAATTAGTGTAAGGGTTTTATGCCCTCTAGATTCGTATTTGGAGTCCAAAAGTGACTATCCCTACATGTGTGAGTAATGGGAGATGACATGGAATCTACTTGGTACCATGGCAGTGAATAGAGTACATAAACTAGTGGTAGACATAACTTTTTCATATGAACTCCAATTGAGGTGATTTTCACACTGTTGGAAATATTTTGGCATTTAGAACAATGTTTAAGGGCTAGGATCTATGATTTCAAATTTATGACCCTAAAAAGTACCATTTAATGCCTCAAACTAGCTTTGGAAGTTTTTTTTACCACAAATCACCAAACTAAGAAGTTCCCCTAAAATGGTGTAACGATCCCTTTATATACGAAATAAATGTAAGTGATTACAAAAGTAGTAAAATTTTTAAACAACACGTTAAGGGAGTGTAATACGAAAAATACATATGGAAGATAATAACATAACATTCATGTTAACAAAAAATAGTATTATCAATATCACTTCTCCTTAAATTATAGATAGAACATCATTTCATTTACTAAGTCTAATATGAGTGCATCATACAATCATATCACATGAAATATATTAACAAACTGTGTCTCCCCACCCAACCTACCCTATAAGGTTAGGACCTTCAAGACACATAATTGATGCTCAAGTCCAAGATTCATTATATCTATTTTGACCATTTAAGGTATCAAGACTCGCTGTCATTCTATGGAACAAGAAGGCATC
This sequence comes from Picea engelmannii, assembly GCA_009831015.1. Taxonomy (NCBI): domain Eukaryota; kingdom Viridiplantae; phylum Streptophyta; class Pinopsida; order Pinales; family Pinaceae; genus Picea; species Picea engelmannii. The sequence continues at coordinate 688,148 of ML777945.1, read as the reverse complement.
TAAATCCCATAATCCAATTCTAAACCAAAATTTAAGACTAAATTCGCCAGAAAATCTAATCATCATTCATACAGTCAAAATAGTTTAATTTTTTTAAGTCTAAGCAACACCTCAAAGATAACACACATGATAAATTGAACAAGGAAAATCATAATCATAATTATATAAATAACATTAATTAAAAACATAGCATCGTCATCTATCTAAGTGAAGTTGTTGTAAAGAAGTTACTTATGATTCATGTAAAGTATAATATCTCTACTTATGAAGGTAATCATGGGAATCAATGTCAAAAGATAATAATGTCCTTAAAGTCAGATACTCCTTATACAATTCACTCAATATAAATGTACCTTGTCTATACAATCTTGATTATAAAACACTACTTATGCAATAAGAATTAGTCAAATATTATATCTATTATGTCAATTCATATATGTACTTTCAATTTATATTGCAAGGTAAAGGTACTCATTTATAAACAATGGTAATTTATTATAATTCTATTACATTGCGACTCATGTATCGAGTATAATATTAATATATTAGTACCATAATATCCCATCTTATCCATTAGTGATAGCCACTATCACCTTGATAGACTTTATACCATTTTTTTAATATACAAGTTATCATTTCATATTTCAATGGAACCATTCATCTTTATTATAATATAGTTTTAGATAAAATATGTTACTACAACTATTCATTTGAACATATTCACAATATAGACGGTTCATAAAAGGGATGGACAATACAAAGGAAAGATTAATTTTATGTAAGGACCAATTATTCTAATTTCAAGTAAATTTTTTTTTTTTTTTTTGAATAATCTTCAATTCTCCTTATTGAGCGTTCAGATTTCTATAGCTTATGAACCTAACTTTCTCATTACAACAATATCGTTTTTATTATATCTTTCTACTATTCTCTCTTAATAAAACTTTTGTTGCATTTAAGGATAATTATCCTATTAATCGACCTTTCTCGACGTAAGGAATAAGATAGACGTGGAAGTCTAAACATAGAAGGTATTTACACCATTCCTTTGACAATCGTTCAGCTTCTACGCGTTAAAATAAAGTAATGGATAATAATTAAAATAATTCTGTCAACAGAGAAAAATTTGATCCAACTCAAGATGAGTAAAAGCACAAATACTTCACCAGCGATATATATTAACGTTGTATATCATGCTTATATGCTTATACATTGTGAGAGATCCAACGAGAATTATTAGTTAAAGTATAATACAGAGATTTCATTCACTAATTCAGTGTTTTAATAATAATTGAGGTTGGGTATTAACAAGAGGCAGGGGCGTCAACAACGAATTAAAGAGAGAGGACGGTGGAAAAATTACCATCCAGGGTGCAGTCCCTGACAACAATTTCATAACTGCATCACCCTAACCGAAAAATGGTTGGAAAAATTCCAGAAGGAAAAGGATGAGACAACAGTAATCTCGTCTCTTAGTTTTCAAAATTCCAAAATTAAGAAATACACAGACAAAATCCATTAAGGATTTGTCAAATAGAAAACGAATGGGTAAATGATCAGATACAGAACATTATATTCAATGAAGGTAATCTATGGCGATATAAAATATTCAGAGTAGTACTAAATTCATTCTCAGGATTTTCAAATACAATCTTATCACATAGATCCATGGCTATACAGATTGTATAAGAATCTTGTTATCCACAACCCAGACAATTTGTTTTCGATCAAAAATTCTGAAAGAAGTTTCAAGATGTGAATAGAAGCCAATTTCTAACTTAATACCCATAAAAATCTAGACCACGATCATCAACGAATGTTTCATAAACCAAATTACATTGAGAACCATTGTCAAACTAATCATTTACCCACTGGTTCTTCACTTGAAATTTTATTCGAAATAGTTCATGTTTTTCTCCACTCACCTGGGGCTTCGACCTTGCAATGAAAAATACAAGTTCACCTAGATCATAGGTGCTTTCCATTACTTCATTTGTCTTGATAGTTTCCTTTTCTTTCCCATTGGAATTTCTCCACTTTGGACATAATTCAGGATCAGGTTTCTATCACTTCTCTTCCTTATGTCCATCCACATTACAATGTTTACAAAGTCTATTGGGATCCCTCTTTTTCCTGTTGTGGCTTCCATCTTCTTGTCACTTTTCTTACTTATTTCTTCTTGGTCCATGTGATGCTACCCATTATTGGAATCCAACTCAATATAGAGATCTTTCTTGTTTTCCTCATTTATTATTTTCACCCCATAAAGTTGTAATTCTCTTTGAAGATATGGATGAAAAGTCCTCCAAGGTACTTCACCACCACTCTTAGCTCTTCTAGAGAGATACCTAGCTTTATGGACTACCTCTTAAACTCAGAAGTGTATTCGTTCATTCCTCATCCATGTTCTCGCTGAAGGTACTGCCACTTCATAGTTTCCTCCCCTTTGTAGCCTATGGGATAGAATTGTGACTTTAGTAATTCCTTGAAGTCCTCCCATTTCATAACCATGCACTTCTTTCTTATCCTTAGTGTATCCACATAACTTTCCCACCAAAATAGAGCAGATCTAGTCATCTTCAAGTGGGAAAAAGAAATTTGTTGTGTTTCTTGTATTTGATAAAGGCCAAAGTAGAGTTCCAATTGTTTCAACTAGTTATCCAAGACTTTAGTATTGGTTTGTCCATCATACATGGGTATTCAATTTTTTTCTTCAACATTGAAAGGAATATGGGAAGACAAAGAAAAATAATGGTTTTACCTGATTCACTATATGTGGGCTCTTCTTGGTGTGCATTATCTTCTTCATTCTTAGTCTCTATCGAGTTTTCTCCCTTATTTTTATTCACCAAAAACTATGTCACCATCTCTATTGATGTAAGAATTTTTTCCTCTAGTCAAGCCAATCTAACTTTTGGGCCTTCCCGGTTGTCTTCTTCATGATGAATATCTACCATTGGTAGTATTGTTCTTCTCTATAGGCCTACAACAATGCTTCTCCACTATTTCAATATTGTTTGCGGGTGTTTACCATGTAGGTGTTCTCCAAGTTCTGAGAACCTACCCTGATAGAATCTGATCCATAGATAATGGACCTATGGTTTGTTTGTATTATAGCATGGATTCATAATGATTTTTCTTCCTTATGTAGTTTTTATTAGGTTTCAATTTAAGGGAGAAAGGAATTACATTATCCAAATATTTCTCCCAAACAGATTAAAGTCCCAACCTCTAGAAGGAAAAAATGAGACCCTTTGTAGTGACCTCTTCTCCAATTAAAGGAACAAATGCTTCGCCCAACACCACAAACGAAGAAGCTTTGCGAATCCCCTTTAGATCTAGCCACATATTGGTAGCCAGACAATGCAATCAAATACTTCTATGAATGTATACTTTCCAATGCTTAGGGAAAATTTACCTATTGTGGTGCCCCACCCATGGAGTCTCTCATTCATAGATAGAGACATGGATACACATGAATACAAATCCACTCAGCCTCCTCAAGACTCAGGGTATGGAGAGAAATTTCAAGAAAATGTAGTTGTGTTTAGTGGAGAACATGAACTATATTCCCTAGTTCTTTGACATAGTCTCCAAGACAAGGATTGTGTATAAAACAAATTCAATTCATCGAGAGGTTTTGTTTTTTTTGTTGTTTCATGCCACTATTTCCAAGATTTCTACCGTCAATTAGTAGCAAGAATATAGGAATTATAACTACCAATAACAATATGATTGGGACAGCCAACGAACATAGCAAGTTATATATGTTGTATTATAAGACGAAGGTTGTTGAAGTTTTTATAAAAATGAATTAATAACATAGGATTTACAAGTGCAAAAAACATAATGAAAACATCAAAACCACGAAATTGAAGCACTAACATACATATTTCAACATTCAACGAGAATTTTTGTTACGCTCAGAGAAAGAAATTACAGAGGGATGACCTATAAATAGCCTCTATGCATTGTTACTCTTTGTCAAAATCCAAATTGTATATTGCATAGCTTTGGAGCACCCTTTCTTAATGTGGACAAGATTCTCGATTCCTTCGTCCATCAACTTTTAGCATATTTTCTTCTTGAGCTTCCATTTCTACTATGATCCTCCCCTTATTCTTGCATTTTCATTTGTTTCCTTATTCAATACAACCCACATTGTTTTAATGAGATTTCATTGGAAGGCTAACTATCACAACTATTCATTTCCACTTCCATGTTACCTAGAAAAGAATACCAAAAATAAATATAAACAAAGATATTTTTATTGACAAAATTTACAAAGGTATGTCAAAGATCCAATTCAGATCACTTTCCCATCTGATGGTTGGAACACACAATCAAGTTAATGATGACCATCAAACATGGTCAACTATAATAAACCATAGTCAAACATGATCAACCGAAGTGAATAATAGTGAACCATATCAAAACATAGTCAATCAAATTTAGTAATATTCAACCATTTACAACCATAGCAAAGTATCGTCAACAATAGTCAAACAAGGTAAACCATAGTCACAATTGAACAACCATGGTCAAAGACCAATGTCGCAATGTGACATCACCATTGAGTAAAGTCAATCATAAGCTAATAAATTGATAATATTATTAAATATTTTCAACTTTGGTCCACCATGGTCAATCATGGCCAACCAATCTCAAACAATCTAATGTGACATAACCCTAAATGAATTTCAAATTACAACACAACCAATCATGAATGTAATTAGTGAAAATGAATATTATAATGTATGAGTCATAAAGATATTACATTTTTCAACATTGCAATCCAACATAACTACAATATAATATATAATGATATAATTACTATATATAATTAAAAAATCTAATAATATTAATACTAAATTAATAATTATATATAATTATTAATATAATAATAATAATAATAATGAGAAAATGAAAAATTATATTAATAATTATATATAATTAGTAATATAAAAAAAATAATAATGAAAAAAATGCATAATTATCATATGTTATATCCCATAAAATAAAATTATTCACACATATATAATAGAGTATGTGAGAGATGTTCATGTAACTTAACTATATATAAAACATTAAAATAATAATAATAAAAACTTATGTTGGTTCATATATATATATATATATATATATATATATATATATACTTTGAAAGAATAATAACAAGTCTAGATCCATTTAACTCTGAAAATGGATTGAATTTCTAGAGGCGTAAACATGTTTTAGAGTGTAAAACTTGAGGGTGCAAATCTCTGGATGCTTGATAGATCCATATTTTAATTGATCTAGGATGGTTACAACCCAGGATGGGGGAGATGTTCCTATAAACTAAATCATTAAAATAATAATAACAATTGATAATAACCTTTAAAAGTTAATTTGGATATATGTTATGAAGCATCAAGAGGGATCAAATCTCTTGAGGTCGAAATATTTTTAGAGTGCAAAACTTAACGAAAGGTTAAAGGTTTTCACCTATAAAGATTTAATCCCTCTCAACCCTTGATAGATCTGAGTTAAATGGATCTATACTCGTATTAAACCATATAAATTATTATAATATTATTTTAATATTATCATACTATTGTTCAAAATTTATATTTATATGTTATTGTGTAATTACCAACAACCATATTAATAATATTAATGTATTTGATATATATTTATAAATATCTATTTAACATATTAATAAATTATATATATATATATATATATATATATAATAAAAAGGGTATTTTCTATTAATGTGCTTTTATAATACAAAAATTGCACATGTCATCGGTCTTCCATCTATTCTACCAAATTAGTGGAACCTAGAACAAGTGGAAAACTGTGATACTATTAGTCAAGAGAGTTATCTTCCATCTTCCCTACCAGATCGAAACCAGAGAAGGTGGCAGATTTATGTTCTTACACAACTATTCTAGGAATCTAAGGAAAACTAACAACTAAAAAGAGAGAACAAAACTATAAATCTACATCGTCCCAATACAAAAATCTAGGAAGAGATTGTACGAGGTATCCATAGAAAAGAACCAAAGATTAATCATTGGCACTTGGGGGAATTTCGTCCGGAGCTCCGATAAGAGGGCCATCCCTGGGCTGCAACACGAAAGGCCTCACACAAGTCGGGCAGTGACGAGTTACTAGTGCATTCCAGAATGTGTCATAAAGCATATCGATCCTCTGACTCAAGAGGATGTCCCAGTAGATTTGGTCTGCCATTTGGCTTCAGGTTGAAGAGATGTGGTGGAGCAAGGAAGAATTCAAGGATTATAGTGAACGATGGAGGTGCCAAGACTGGGTGGTCCTCGAGCGCGACATCCATGCCCACCTCCACGGTTCCCATTTCCTCCACCTTGACCGCCTCCACCTCTGTCCCAATTTGGTTGTCAGTGTCCTAAATTGAGACATTTGAATCCAAGTGGAGGAATTCCCCTGGTAATTCCTCCTCAACTATATAGGTGGTGCCCTCCATTGAAGCGTGGGCACTTGTGCTTGTTGTGTTGTGGCTAGTGAACTGCAAATAATCTAGAACTGTGAAGAGGAGGGATTTTAGAGGAACTTGGATGGGTTCCTCTGCAATCACCTCCTCGACATAATCCATTCGTGGAGTTCTTGGCTTCACCAAATGTTGATTCCGGGCTATGGACAGGGCTCTTTCCAATTGTTTTTCTTGTATTTGTCATGCGGATAAACTATACCAAGTTGGGCCACACCTCGATTTTCCCCTCTCCCCTGGCATGGATAGGCCAAGGGGGCTGAGCATTCATTGAATGACCACAATGAAAACCCACTTCTCGTTGGTTCCATTCTTAGAGAAATCAAGGTGGTGGAGCACGTAAGAGAAGTAGTTCAAACCCCATTCAAGCGAGAGAGATAACCCCTGTGTCAACATGACCCCTGTACTCGCCCAACAACTGCAATTAAACCTTGGTGCCACCATTATCCTAAATCGAGGGAGTTTTCCTCCCTATCTTTGTAGGTATTAATGCTCGCCACTCATTCAAGACTGATGATCAGGGGATCAAATTTGCTCAATTTTCAAAGTGCTCGGATTGAGACGAAAACAGTGCCATTGCGTCCGTCTCGTTTTCCCGATTCCGGCAGTATATTTATTTTCGAAAATGGAGTCCGTATGGAGGAGATATCGCGATTTTACCGCCAAGTCAAACAGGTCAAAATTGGGGTGCTGACTGTACCTGTCCGTACAGTCCGTACGGCCACGTGGAGGGCCGTACCATCTTGATGACGTGGCACATTAATGATGTGGCATGTTTGTTATCCAATGTAATGTTGACACGTGTCTCATGAGCAGCGTATAAGGTTGGGACACGTGGCCCAACCCATTGGCGCCACGTGTCACTCTCCGGTTGGTTGTTCTCATTGGTTGTATTTATGTAAAAGGTTTTGGGAGTCCGCGGGTTTACACCCGGGACCTCCCCCCTCTATGCAAAGTCTTAACACACCCGCGCTAGCCAACTGTCCAACACTTGTTTCTTGTTTGAAAGGCGGGCTAGTATATATATATATATTTGTTGGTTGTGTTATGTTGAAAGGGGGGCGGGTCGGGGCTTAGCCCYGACCCATATATTACACCATATATTATACCATATGTTATACCATATGATTTRACCGYGCGCGAAAAMAATACATATATTATGTGGAGCGGTATAACATTTATAATGTTATAACCAATGTTTATATATGGAAATGCGCGGGATAATAAAAACTCGTGGGTTTTGTGTTTAAACGCGCGGTTTCAACGGTTAGAGAAGTTTAACCACCTTTTCACCTAGCCCAAGGACTCATGGGCCATATGACCCAATGCCGAGGCGGTTAAGGGCTGGAGGCGCCCTAACCGTTCTACGGTTTGTACAGGTGCGCGGTTATGCACGGGACTGGGTTCTTTACGCTTAAATGAGCGTGTGTGCCAGGTTTGGGGAACAAGGGTGCGTTCTGTAGAACCAGAGACAACATAGTTGAAGGGGAGAACTTCAGAGGAGGCTATCTTCTTCATTTTTTGACCGTTTCAGGTGCCGTCAGAGCCTAGACAGGGGTTTTGGCACGCTGCGGAGCCATTGGAGTAGTCATTTTGTTTATTTGAGCACTGTAAGACTTGTTTTTAAGCACTTTGAGCAATTTAATATAAAAGATCCATTTGGAGGTTGGACCAGGAGATGTAGCCCGGAGTGGGGTGAACTCCTTTATCAAGTTGCTGTGTTTATGTCTGATGTTCAATGATTTATGATGCTGTCTATGTTTATTTCTACATAAGTAATCCTTTAATATGTGTTGCAAATTGATCCTGTTGCATTAAACACATAATCTTTCACTTGCAATTTAATTTAATCAAGTTTATCAAGTCTTCGTCATATTTTTAGATCAACTGAGATGAAGGGAAATGACCTGCCATATTTATGTCTTGAGTTCCAGGCAGGCTACGTGGCCTCCCATTGCTATGTGGCACCCCATCCAGGATTGAATAACCTTTTTTGGATAAGTCCATATAGCGGTCTGAAATCCTGGACAGAGGAGAGGTTTGCACATTCCAGTGGATCAGCTCATCCAAGAAATCCATGCTCTCATTTTCCAGGCAGTCAACTATCTTGTTTGCCTCTCTTTTCACATGGGATGGGATGAGGGTGAGATTGGGTTGTAACAAGGATTTGAAATCTTCCAGCAATCCTGAGAGTCTCCAACTGGGTGAGACCTCCAAAGGGTTTGATCCATGAATGATTTTAGTGATAAGATGGATTATGATCTAGGAATCTCTCTCCACTATAAGTTGATGTAATTCATGATATGTTGCTAGCTTGATCCCTCTGAGAAGGCTCCAGAGCTCTGCTGCATTTTCTGTATTGAGTCTTAGATAGCCTGATACATAATGGAGAATTTTACCCTCCTCGTGTCGAAGGACCACAACAAATATCATCAATCCTAGAATCCCTTTTGACGCACCATCAAAGTTCAATTTAATAAAACCAGGGGCCAGCGGGGACCAAGTCCACAGGATGTTATAGGTCCTAGGGACACAATTATTATGTTTTTCATTGGTGAGGTTAAGCTACCATTCTTGTAGGATATGACTTTCTCTAGGATTACAATTAAGGTCCTCCTGGGTCCACTTCCTAGTTCTAATCATTTCTCGAATCAACTTCATAATTCTTTCCCAGGTTGAGAGAGGGGGGGAGGACGTCGAGAAAAATATCCTTTTGTTTCTTTCCTTCCATATTTTCCACATTATGAATCTAGGTAAGAGCTGCCAGATGTGATCCAGGATTGGATTTTGATAGGAAATCATGTCCCAGTTCTCCACTGTACTTATGATGCTAGCTCGATTTCTATTGGAGCGATGCATTAGTTGTGCTCCCATTTCCCGGATGATCTCACTATAGCTGTAGAGGTTAAATAGGTTCTCCATTGTTTCTTCATGTTGGTGACAGAGGGGAAAGATTGAGGGGCCCACGAACCCATGTTTATGAAGATTTTCCCAAGTTATTATGCGGTTTTGGACGATAAGCCATAGGAACATTGAAACTTTTGACCAAAATTTTGGATTCTAGATCTTGCCCTAGATGTGATCCCTTGGTTGCTCCTGGTAATTTTCCTATAGATGATAAGCCCCTTTTACCAAGAAACTGCATGTTGTGGAGTGCCCCTATCTAAGTATGTCTGAGCCATCCCTGATGTGTATTTTCCTCTGATTTGCACATTCTTTCTAGGCTTGTAGGTCTAGCTCCATATGAATGTGTAGTTCATGAGGTTCAGTCTTCCATCTATGCCAGGGCCGATGGAGATCATTTTATTTCCATAGATCCTTTACATGTAGGGAGTCCCCAGACTGCATTTTTTGATGTAGAGGGATGAGGTCTTCAATGGTGGTTAGAGGCGGTTGTTGTTGCCAGGAGTCTTGCCAGAACATGGAGTGTTCTCGATTACGGATCTCCCAGAAAGCATGCTTTTGTATGAGAATTCGATTGTTCCAGGCCGTATTCCATATATTGGATCCATGTACTATATCATTGAATCTAATTAGCTTCTCTTATTTGGTAGTGGGCGCATATTTTATTTTCCAGATTCTTTCCCAGAGTTCTTTGGGGTGCTTGAGCCAATGCCACTAAATTGTTTCCCCCATTAATCGATTGAGTTTCCTTGGATCTCTAATCCCTAGTCCCCCTAAGGTTTTAGGCCTGCAGATCTTGTCCCATCCAACCAATGCCCAGTTTTTGTTTGGGTGATTCCCATGCCTCAGGAAGCTGCTTTGGATGTTTCTAAGGCCCCGATGATAGACTGGGGCATTGCTATAGCAGTGAAGAGGTAGGATGGAAGAGCTTGAAGAACAAATTTTAAAAGAACCAGTTGAGCTGTAAGGTTAAGTGATCTAAAGGTCCAGTTGCTGAGCCTGTTAGAGATGGAGAGAAGTAGACTATCCTAGGAGATATTATGAGCAATCTCTCCTGTGAGGGGAACGCCTAGATAATAGGATGGAAGGGTTCTCTTGGGGATACCCAGAAGTTGAGAGATGTGGTTTTGAATAGCCATTAGAGTGTTAAAGAAATAGAGATGTGATTTATCAAGGTTTAACACCATTCCTAAGGCTTCAACGAAGTTTGTTAGGATTGAATTGAGCTTGTTGGCTTCTTGGGCTATCAGTGTGTTCATCAGAAGGGTGTCATCGACAAAATGGCGATGAGAGAGGGAATGATGGATATTGTGAAGAGGTAGGACTTTAAGGGATCCCTCCTCAACTGAGGCCTTGATGTAGCACACTATTCCTTCCACCATTACGAAAAAGAGAAAGGGGGAGAGGGGGTCCCCTTGTTGAATACCTCTGGAAGGAGAGAAAGGTTGGGATGTGATCAGGGGATCGAATTTTGCTCAAAAATTCAAAGTGATCAGAATCACTTCAAACCGGACGAGAGCTTAGACCTCGTCATTGCAAACATCGGGAGCGAGAGATATTGCAATCTATTCGTCAAGTCAAACAGGTAAAAAAATTTGATGCTGACTGTACAGTCCGTACAGGATGACATGGCGGGGCCATACAGACCATATGATGACATGGCATATGATGATGTGGCAGTTTTATGGTCAATGATTGGGTGCCATGTGGCCCAATCATGGGCTGCCACGTGGCACCCCGACATTGGTTGATTGGTTGATATGTTAAAATGTATTGGAGTCCGTGGGGTTCGACCCCCAGACCTCCCCACAGGCATAAATCTCTAAAAAAGACCGTCAAACAATACACCCACACTATGTGACTTAACATATAATTGTTTGCACTTTGTATCGGACTGTATGAGC